>NW_020769321.1:22951824-22963025 GCF_900518735.1 Pseudonaja textilis | reverse complement strand
GGAAAGGAAAGGAAAGGAAAGGAAAGGAAAGGAAAGGAAAGGAAAGGGATTATAAAAGGATTAGACTTGATCAAAAAGTGATTATAAAAGGATTAGAATTGATCAATACACAGCAGGGAAAAATATGAAGTCTTGATGTATATTAAACGAGTAAGAGTGACTTAAAATGCAACTGTGATTTACAAAATATAACAACAGTATATTTGTAGACTTAGTACATAGTATTCTTTTACTTGCTGTGATTTTTAGAAAAACACAGCATTATATCACTTTCTTTTTTAGCTTTTTGCCAGTGTCTAACATTTTGGCCAAAGTTTTATCAAATCTGGTTCTATTTCTCAGTTTGATTCTATTTAATCACTATCTCCCAATGGGATAAAAATGCAGCCAGTGCTAAATACTCAGGTAATTCAGCCAATAGCCACAATAACTATGTATGCTTAAACTTTATATTTTTTTCTTTTAGTTATAGTATCTGATAAAAAAATTCAATATCCCTTAAAAACTTTGCCCCTCATGAAAATATTTTTTTTGCATGCTCGCATTTATGCATAACATAGGATAGTCAAAGAAAATGATCTGAAATAAGTTGGAAGCATTCCCAGGATGTTCTTAAAATGTTTATCTGTTTGTTTTTTAATTGTATCTCCTAAAGCTTGCCCTGAATTTTACCAAAGAGGTGCCCATTTTGATGGTATTGATTATCTGTCATGGCATAGTCTTTTCTGCTCAGATGCATGTGGCCAGAAAAATACAAGGGTCATAAGAAGGACTCAACAAGGGAATGATTTGCAACATAGGGAACGTGTACTGGGACTAATTTATGTCCCTCATTCATGACATGCATCATAGGCACAGATGACCTAACACCAGATTCACTTGAGACACGATGATACAGTATCACAAGCCAGCAGGGGGTTCTTGGTTAAAGCAGATAAAACCAGACTAATTAATTGTTATATATCTTTCCCACAAATATGGCAATAAACTTTCTTTCATTCTTTTCTAATACATATTTTTATAGTAAATACAACAGAGATATACAGAACCTATATGTAATGTTATGACCGCCAGACTAATATTATGCTACATATTCTATTATTCAAAATGGTACCTAACACATTGATCAATACTATTTTACCCCCATCCAATGATATTTCCTACCTTGTGAATTGGAACCTATGAAGTTAAAATTAGGGATTTTATTCAGCAAGGGGGTTGAACAGAATGACCAGCCCATAAACCACTTACTTTTCAACCCCCTTATTTTTATGGCCCGCAGGGCTTTGGAAATTATAAATGCAGAGTTCACCCAAACAAACAAACAAAATCCCAAAACCCCAATCGATAAAAAGCATTGATTTTTTTCCATAAAAAAACAATTCAGTCTCAGTTTGCCAATAAGTACAGAACTATGTTTGCACTTTACACATGTAATTTCCAAATGTGACTTCAGTATAAAATTGAAAATAATATAATAAAAAGTTGTAGGCATTAGACTTATGATTACAGCTGTGAATTTGGACTGGAGGTTCCTAGCTATGATACTTTTCTCTAGATAAATCAGCCTCCTTTTCATACACATATAAACTGAAGTAACAATATATAACGTATGACACAGAATACAGATGAAAGATATACAAATAACTCTGTATTTTATATATTTATTTATTCATTTGATATTGTCACCTATTCTCCCACGGCGACTCGAGGCGGCTTACACAATGTAAAACCATATTTAAAACAAAAAATAAAAATAAAAACAATAAAAAACTAATAAAAAGAATCAAATAAATTAGTAAAGTACAATAGAACATCATTTGGGAAAACAAAAAAACAAAACAAAAATAAAAAACCAACTCCCCCACCCTCATGCCGACGACAGCAGATTATTATATTGCTTTACAATTTACTACAAATGTTAGGAGTAGTATTTATGTACACTGACATTAAATTAGTGTTAAGAAGAATGAGATTTTTAGGTTCTTGGAAAGAATACAAATTTACAATAGAAAAGATGCCAAAAACTCTTTTCTGAAACATACTGAGCAAAACTGCATTCATGAAATTCTCCCATCCAAGAATAGAAATATGATTTCTGCACATTCTTCTTTTTCACTGTAGCCTCCTAAGAGGCTCGTGAAGGTAGTTGAAGACTCTTCCAAATCCACAAAGTCGTAGAGCAAGGAATAGTAGAGAAAAATTAGCCCTGCACCCTAAAATTACATCTTTCTCCTTCTCCATAGCTAAAGTCTTATTAGAACTCTTCTATTTGCAAAGCAAACACTCCAATAAAATACAGTTCATAAACTAATACATAGTTTATATGAAGTAAAATAAATTGGTATTAGTTATTTATGCAACCTTTGGAATATTCATCTTCAGTGTCCTGCCTTGATAAGTCAATTTAAGGGCAGTTTAAATACTGTATAATTAGATTAATCTTAAAATATGTTTGATACTACTTCAATAAAAATTGCTTCACATATATTGGCTATCTCGGGGAATCTTTACTAAGTGATGTGTACCAAATATATTACTGTGGGGGGTGCTTCTCAGAAATTTGAATATTAAACCATACAGTCTGGTTTTGCTCTATTATCAACATATTTGAGGATCATATCAATAGGATTGTCACTATGAGTTGTATTAACTGCTTTGCATTAAGGATGTACTTCTTAGTAATATAAACCATATTTCAAATCTATTATGTTATCAGAAAATCTGCATTTTCTGGCCTGGGTTCCAAAATTAACATCTATATCCCATTTACAGTAGTGGATTGTGGATATATGTTGTCTGCCATTATACACCTTTGAAATAGTTGTGTTTATATATTAATTTGGTGAGACTTTTTTCATTTAATTCTAATTAAATTTTTATTATTTATATTACTCCATTAACTCTTTTGAATGTGCAAATTACTTTTCTTCTATTAATTAATTTAGTAACATAGCATTTATTTTAAAACCACTGGATACTATTTTAAATGTGTCCAAAGTAAAGTGACATATTATCTTGCATTAAAATCAAAATGCAGGTTTTTATTTAAAAACAATGCTTGACATGAATCAGTTTTTTCTTCATATTTCATAGAAAAGTAATACTGGGGAAAGCTTGGCATAATCCGTTTCTGATTAGTAGTTTATATCGTTAAAGAAAGTGTCAAGCACTTAAAAAGAGAAAAAAGAATGACAATTAATATACATGCATGTTTTTCTTCTGGCAATCACTTATCAACTTATGAAATATATATTTTAATCTAGTCCATCATTTTCTTAAAATAATTGGTTTCTTACATAAAGTATGAACTAGAAAATTATTATGGGTTTATTGTGAAAAATGTTTGTTCTACAATAAAAACAAGGAGAATTTCGTAAGAAATCATTATATAGATTTAAGTAGAATTCTGTAATCCTGTAAGAATGTAAATAGAATTCTTAAAAACAGATGCTTCAACATAAATTAGTGTTATAGGTAAGAAACTACATCAAGAAGTTAATAGGATTGTTTGGGGGTTTTTTTGTTTAAAAATCAAGCAAATCTAAAATCTATCAGATGATTTGGTACTTTTGGTTTCAAAATAAATTTTAATTCTCCAGGCAGCAATTAAGCAGAACCTTCAAATTCATGAGACAACCTGATAAGTTGCTTTACTCTGGATAAACGAGAGAAATCAAGCTGTCTATAAATCTAGGTTTACATTTTAGGCCTTTCCACAAGGCCGCACATCTTTTCAGGTCAACAGACTTTTGGCCATTCTTTTTCTGGCCCTGAAAGTCTATATTTACATAAAATTTACTCTGGCCTGAGCATCACTGGTTTCCCCTCATTATACCCATGAAATAATGCTATATGATTGGATATTGGTTCTAATATTAGAAAACATTTCAACTCTTCTGACATCTTCAACTTTTGCTATGTATACTTTTGCACCAGGATGTATATGTGCTGCCAGTACACTGTAGCAATGAATAAAATTATTTCATCTTGGAAGGGGGATACTCCTTCTTTCACGTATGTTATTTTGAGATTCTCTCTCTACCCTTTGATTTCAATTATTTTTAAGCCCATTAAATCATTGCTTTCTTGACTGGGACAAGTATATTACCTATATTAAATCTAGATAAACTATGATCATGAAGATCCCCTCCCACTCTCTGCTCCTCATTCATCCCCACCCCCCTTTTTTTTACTATGGTAGTCATATTAATGTATTTTCTTAGTTTCCTTTTTGTTTATTTTATTGTTCTATTATTTATTTTTGCTTTGTTTAAACTTTCCTTTTATTTTATTTTTTCATTTTTTTATTGTTGTAAGTCACCTAGAGTAGCCCCATGGAGAAACAGGTGGCAAATAAGTGTAATAATATTAATAAACATAAGTAGTAACAATGACATTTAATAGATCTCAGTGGGTCTGTACAGGAGCTTTTGAATACCTTCCCTCAACAGAGAAACATTCTGAATCATATTGATACCTCTGTATCCATTTGGAAAATATATAAAAAGAAAGATAATAGGAAATTTTGGATTTTGTCTCATGTCAGTAATTCATCAACTTCTAAAACTTAGTGATGTAAAAAATAAGTCATATAAGTCATGTTTCATATTTTAATCCTGCAGAAATACAGTTTCAAATATTTTTATCTTTATAAAGCAGTGCCAAATATGGCATGTTTTCAGTTTGAGACTGTACTATTACAACTGGATTTAATCTTCAAATGATCCTATTTATTTAATTAAACAGCAACAACATATTGTCTTTCTTAATTATTAGAGAGGTAAAGAATAATACATATTTAGCCTCTTACCAGCAATAATCCAGGAGATGTGGTGGGAGTACCGGGATGTATATATGCTGCCAGTACATTGGATATAGCAATGCAGCTGACCCATGAATACAAGCAGTTAACTAGAATTCAAAGGAGACACAGCAAAAGTGTAATGTTATAAGAAAGAAAAGAAAGAAAACATTGTATTGATCATGTCAGCAACAATAATAGTACTTACATATCTTCATCATAAACTATATCTACTAAGGGGCACATTTGCAACATAAAGGATGCGCATAAAATGAAATGCACATACATAGCTAATAACTACAATGTTATGACTAAAATTGGATTAAACTTCCCACAAACAACAAAGCACCATTCTCCTCAGAAGCTTCCAACTCATCAGATGAGTTTTGCATATACATGCATGTCTTATCCATAGTGGTCTCCAACCCTTCCCAGGCAGCTATAACCACCCCAAGATTGTGCACCCCACTCCCTTCTTAACGAAACAATAGTCTTTTTAGTAAATGGAAGAAAGAGAATCTTGGTTTGGTTTGAGGCCAGAATAACCTCTGAGATAACAACACCAGCTGCAGTGCTTGCTATGCAGGGGAAGGTATGGCAGAAGTGGCCCAGGTACAGAGAACAAACATTAAGCCAAGGATAATATCCCAGAGAGAAAATGCTATTAAAACAAACAAATGGGTCCAAGCTGGCACTACTTTAAAATCTTCCCTGAATAAAATGCTAAACAGGAGTCTTACTTTTATTTAATGAGGAGTTAAGTCTCTACTAACAATTATCCCAGGAGCCTCAGTCTGTTTTACAATTCACTAAGGGTACAAGGAATACATCTTGCACATAATACCCTGAACTTCTTAAGTGTTAGCCTAGCTCATATTATTAAGAGAGCTATTTGAACTATGAGGGAGATTAACAACAATGTGTTTCTGAGGACAAACCGATTGCAAAAGAAAGCCAGATGCAGCCAACAGATGAATTTCACATGAAACAGATTCTAATTCTCAGAAGGCACTGTATGCTCACAATAGCCAGAATATAATCTACTGCTCTGCTTTCTCTTTGTAAATCTCTGCTTATTAACTATGTATTTCCTGATGCTATAATAATGTACATTTATTACAGCATTCTGACCGCAATGAGCTCAGAAACACAAACCTGGCATCAAGTACGGAATCTTTGTTTACACAGCAGTGAGAATTCTGCATAAGCATATTTTATAGCAAACATGGCAGAGGATGAAGATATATAAGCACCAGAATGTAATTTTTCTTATCATTAGATAGTGGCTGACACAAAAGAAAACACCTGTATACATTACTGTACAAGCTAGGGTCATATTAATGAACAAAAGAGCCAATCTATCCATACAACAAGTGTCTGACATTCTGCAATTGCACAAAACCAACTAAACATAGCATTTCCTGCCTAATGCATTGGCAACTCACAATTCAGTTGTCGAAGATCCCTTAGGTAGCCTACCATAGGGCCTGTCAGGAGCATGACTCAAAAAGAAAAAAATAACAGAGGGTTCTATAACACTCCTCCCGAGTGTGATGTGCACAATAATATCAATAGCTAGGATAGTTTGGAAAAGAAAGTATGTGTGTAGGCATATGCATACACATATTAGGCTTATGTGAAGAAGTACCATTTTGCAAAGGCTCCTTAACTTCAGTTGATGGGTTGAGCTGCTTGTATGTCGTGTCTTGACACTGAAAAGCAAGGCACCTAACTATGATTTCTCAAGGTATGATTTCTCTGACTGGCTAATATATTTCAGTGGAAATATCTTTTGCAAAGCTATGTGGCCCTTAGAGGTATCCCACGGGTCTAATGCAGCTAAGCATTAGCTTAGAGCCAGTTTAGTTTATGTTAAGGCACCAGGCTTGAAATCAAGAGACTGTGAATTCATTCCTGCCTTAGGCATGAAAGCCAGCTGGATGACTTTGAGCCAGCCTTAGCCCAGCCCACCTCAAAGGATTGTTGTTGTGGGGAAAATAGGAGGAGGGAGAAGTATTAGGCATGTTTATGATATCTGCAGTGTCCAGGAGTTAAGTAATCACCATATACAACCTTCACAGTTGTCTTTTGACAAGCAAAGTCAATGGGAAAGCTGGCAGGAGGTTGTAAATCATGGTCAGTTGGTGTCTCACTTTAAAAGGTTGTAAAAGAAAGATTGTAAAATTGGATGTGGCCACGTAATGCTTCACTTAATTACTTCTTCACTTAACAACCAATTTTTCTGTACCAATTGTGATTGTAAGTGGAGGACTAATCTATAAAGGTGGGATAAATATAAATAAATAAGCAATGATTTTAACGTAGTCCTTATAGAGACCCAGGGGTGAAGAGAGGATGAAATGGGCCATATCTTTCTATACTGCAGATAAAAGGCAAATGTAAGTCAACAATTCAAAATTAAATATACATACTTACATACACACAGTGAACCTGTGTAAATCCTTAAAAGAATGTTTCACTTAAAATTTCAAAGATTTCAAAGCATCCTTTTTAATATGATTCCATTTGTAGGAACTGTGTTGGTGTCACCAATATACATCGCACCAATCATTTTATTGGCTTCTAATGTTCTTCTATGTGTACAGAAATAAAGTAAAGTAACCAGAAATTCCAATTTCTGGGATTGAATGCCTTGCTTTTTTAATGTAGAGAAAGTACATTTCCTGTAAGTGGATCACCCCAGCAAGCAAAGTTACTTTTATTAATATATCATAATAATAAGTCTGCCCATCTTACAAAAATGTGACTGAATGACATGCAACAGTTAAGGAAGTACCACTCCATTACACAGCTATAAGATTATCAAGTGTTAGGGGTAAAGTGTGATAGCTCAGACATATAAACCAAAATAATAAGCAAGGAATAAACAAATCAAGTTCTGGATCTATAAGATGATACTATAAAAGGAAAGATTATGGATAAAAGTAATACTTTGTTGTCTTCAGCAAAGAGCAGTGCCATTTCCAAAAAGGGATGGGACACAGGCCACCTGAACTGGGAGTGGCCAAGAAAGCTCAGGTACTTTCTGTCAGCTATTCCTACCTCTTGTTTTCAGAGGCTTTTATTTCTTAAATATGAATGCAATCAACAAGCCAAAGTTGTTTCAGAGAAATCAGCTTCCATTTTAGAATTAAGCAAATCATTTGTGTTATGAATTTCCGGCCTAAATTAGGAGCAGAGAAAATGCTTTTTTTTAAAAAAACCCATAAAACAAGAGATTACAATTTTGAACAGCATAATACACTCTCATTCAGATTAATATAACAGGATTAAATATGGAAAAGAAGGAAGTCTGAAAGCCCCTGAGGGATATCATAAGGGCAAATTGCCAAAAAATGAAACATGAGCCAGTTAGGAAAAATTGGAGGCTACAGTACTACCAAGGGACTTAAATGTTCGACAGTTGGAGCTTCAGTAATGTGTGAACTGAGGGTTACTGTATCAAGATACTCTGTTCACTGACACATGGAATGTCACTATTGACCACCAAACAGCCCAAGCTTGACAGTTATGCTCCAGTCAGCCAAAGATGTCATAATTTCTTAGTTAAGCTGCCCATTTCTGATTAATTTTTGTTTTGTTACCTCTGTAGAATAGCTCCAATTTTACAGAGTGCCATTACCATCCCCTTTGCTGCTTGCTGTTTTAATTGCTGTTTTCTTGCTATAGAGATAATTTAATGTTTCTGCAAATGAATTGCTTGCAATTCTCCATAATGTGTATTCCTTTGGATGCATTTCCAATTACTTTCCCATACAATTTATCTAATAGTCACTATTCTAATCATGGTTCTTAAGCCATTAAATACAATGCTTTCTAGTGATTTTTACATGCAAAGAGACAGGAGATTAGATATTAAACCCTTAGCAACTCTACCCAGGAAATGGGTTAGTCATGGATCTCATGCCTACTGATTAGTCACAGCTATTTAAAATAAGAATGGAGCACAGTTAAGCATAGATAATTTCATCTAAACTGAACTACCTTTTATTAAATGCTAGACTTCTAGATTGTACTACTCCTCTTCTGAACAATAACCTAGAAATATAATCACTGTCATAAATCTAAAAACTCAGACATTTATTTGTTTATTATAGTATGTCCTTCTAATAATAATTATTGCATTTAAGATTTCAGGTATTTTCCTGATCTTTGCTATCTTTCTAGTTTTTTCAAGAGTGGAACAAATAAATACCTGAAAAGGAGTAAATTTCTTTTGAAAAAGTCATATATTAGTCTTTCACTAAACATAGATGCAAATTTCTTTTGACACAAGTATATAGAACCATATAAGTGTTTTAAATATATATATATTAATAAAGATAAAACTTGCCCAAAACAAACTCAGGTTTTAGTATTTGTTACCTGTTATTATTATCTTACGATGTATAATGTCACTCCATCTCAGTCTTTTTTAAATCCTTTTTAATTTTCAAAAATCCCTGTTGGTTCAAATAGGGGTGGATGGATGATGGGGGAAAGTTTAAATGTTTTGTTTTGTAGCATACCAACTTCTGTAATGTCTGTAGGCAGACATTATTCACATCACGTAATGTGCATTTTACTTCACAGACTGTAGTATTTTAGATTTAGAGTACACAATTTAATAATATATATTGTTAGAATAGCTTATGTTACACTTTTATTTTAGAAACTCCTTCCTATTTTGGTATTTTATCTCACCTACTTGATATTAACATATTTTTTGGTGTATAAGACACTCCTCATTCCCAAAAAAGTGGAAATGTCTGTGCATCTTATATAGCGAATGTTGCCAAAGTCCCACTCAACCACCTGCCCCCACCCTTCAGACATTCTGTAATGTCCGTATACAGATGATTCTGCATACAGACCGGAAGCTGAACAACTAGCCTTGTGATGCAACCAGAATAATCTTGAACTAAATACACTCAAAACCGTAGAAATGGTGGTAGATTTTAGAAAAAACCCTCCTATACAACCACCTCTTACATTATTAGACAATATCTAGTATTGTCACAGTATCAACAGTAGAGACCTTCAAGTTTGTAGGTTCTATCATATCTCAAGACTTAAAATCTGTAATACAAATTATTTTTTAAAAAAGAAAAACGTACATTAAATGATGACATTTTCCTGGAGATAACTGATGTGCAGCAAGTGCTCTACATAACACATTCTTTTATTTTTTTCATGCATGAAAATTATTTCTGTACATGTGAAAATGAGAAAATACATTGCAGTGGGAAGAATCCTGTATATGATACTTCGTATTGAAAGGCACAATTTTTTTCAAAACTATCAATTTGTAAATGTCTTTGCAATTTCAATTGCAAAGTAAATTGGTAAATTGCCAGTATATTATATCTGGTACCCATCAAGATTCCCTATTTCAAATTATTACATTTCTATTTCCGTTTATTGACAAATAAATAAATAATAAATAATCTCCTCCCAAATAGATGAATACATTCATGACAAGAAAGAAACAAAAATAAACATGCACTGTGTTAATAAATCCGATACATGATTGGGTTAAAATAAAATATGTAATGTTGTATTTTTAAAAAGCTAAAAAGGAAATTCTTGCTAGATATGTAAAATAGCTTTTGGGGGAAATGATATTAGCATAAAATATAAGGACTCTTATGGTTGATATTAAAGTTATTCAAAACATTGTATTCATTACTCAATGTATTTTACAATTGCATTATATTTTGTCTGGGGAAATTTTTTTTCTAACTTTCCCCAACTTGAAATACCAGCAAGCTGAAAACTAATCTTAGATACTTTATGGCTTGACAGTGCATACGCTATCTTGTCAGCATTTTCACTTGTGCTATAACCTCAAAAGAAATAGCTGAGAAGATGCAAATAGGGAACCAATGTGATTGTTTGATGGAGCAGAACTAGGGAACAATAGAAGAAACATCACAAATGACACGTATTTTTTAAATTAGAGCTGCAGAAATTCAGAAGGAATCCAATTTCCTAATGCTTAAGATATACAATTCCACCAATGCCCATAAAAGCATGAAATTTATTAAGAGACATTATTTCTCAACAGTTAACATCTATCGCAGGAGTACACTAAAAAAAACCACAGGACATTTGTTTTCTATCAACAAATAATTAATATGCATCAATTTATTTTTAATGTGACTCCAAATTAGATTTGCTTAAATCTTTAATAATACTTATGTACACATATTGTATATATGATGAGCAAGATATTAGAAAAAAAAATACTATCTACGCTTGAAAATTTGTTAGCTTTTATATTTTCAAAGATCACTTATACATAATCCTAGACTTATGACCATACATTCAGCACCGATTCAAAGTTAGGATGGGGATGAATGAAAGGATTTATAACTGGTTCCTGAAGTTATGGCTG
>NW_020769321.1:22764271-22945989 GCF_900518735.1 Pseudonaja textilis | reverse complement strand
CAACTACCATTCCTAGATGTACTAATCTACAAAAAAAAGATGGCATACTAGGACACACCATATACCAGAAGAAAACACACACCAACCGCTACCTCAACGCCCAATCCCACCACCACCCAGCACAGATAAACTCCATGGCCAAAACACTAATTGCCAGAACCAAACACCTGGCAGACAAGACACACATAAAGACTGAATTATGCACCCTGACTAAAGTACTGACAGGCAACAGCTTCCACAAAAGCAAAATCACTGGCTTGATCCACAAAAACACACTGAGCATAATGGAGACCTAGAAGATGAACAGACCTATGGAACAGCTGTCCTGCCCTACATAAGAGGTACTACAGACAAAATCAGTAAGATATTACACAGGCATCACATCAAGACTGCCTTCAAAACAGACAGAAAAATAGCAGCCATCCTAAGAAACCCCAAAGATAAAATTGACCTGGAAAACCAAGGCATATATGAAGTCCCCTATGCATCATGCCCTGCCACATACATCGGACAGTCCAATAGAAGAATAAGTACCCGCCTGGATGAACACAAAAATGCAGTAAAAAAGCTGGAACACACTTCTTCACTAGTCCAACACATGGAAGCCACAGGTCATAGCATCGACTTCAATGGCACCAAAACCCTAGCCACTATAGAAAACCCCAGCTACAGAATTATCAGAGAAGCCATAGAGATTGAAAAAAGACCTGAAAGCATGAATAGAAGAGATGACTCCACCAGACTGTCAATTATCTGGAAGCCTGCACTCATAAACAAAAAAATCTCCACACTACAAGCCATGCAAACACCTGTGCACAAACAGACCCCCCCTGATACCTCCAGCTCAAACACACCCCAACCAGGCACCCAGATGAAACCTAGCTTCCTAATAAATGATAGCCATCTGTTTACTCGGAGCCAAGCTGCACTAAAAGCCTCCAATACAGGAAACACAATGTTGCCAGCCAATCAAGACAAAAAAAGCTACAAAACAGACAGAAGATATTAGAAACACCAATCAAGCAGAACACAGCAAACTCCAAGACCAATAAACACAAACCAAGACTCTCAACCAATCAGGATGAAGAAAAAACCATTCTGGCACAGCGGTAGGCCCCAAATTTAAAACTGAAACGGCTGTGAAAGTCTGACTCACAGACAAACACAATACAGAAGCCTGATGATGGCAGATGAGATTCTGCTGAAATGTTGCTACAACTTTAAAAGCACAACTATAATGATGTGGGAAAATTCCCAAACAAAGCTGAATACCACACACACACACACACACACACACATACATATACATACATATATATATATGTATCCCGCGTAGAATTGGAAGTATCTAGGCGACGTTTCGATGAAGTCTCATTCATCATCTTCAGGCTTGTGTCTTCAGCTTTGTGCTTCAGTTTTGTGCCACATTACTCTGAGAAGCACAAAGCTGAAGACACAAGCCTGAAGATGATGAATGAGACTTCATCAAAACGTCGCCTAGATACTTCCAATTCTACACGGGAGAAAACCCAAATAACCAAAGATCCACACATACATACATACATATATATATACACACACACACACATACATACATACATACATACATACATACATACATGTGTTCTGTCTCACCTATAGCCACAAGGTGAGAGTCCAAATTTCCAAAGGAAAATACATAAACAGACAGGAACAGGAACGACAGAGTTAACTTCCTTTGGTGGAATCCATCTTTGGCAGTTTTCCCAGAAGCTGCCTACCAAGTCTGATAACGAGGAGAAGCATAAATCAGAGGCGAGCATCACACAGAATAATTTGTCCGAACTAATAATTCAAATAAGCAAGTTGACCCGAACAGGGATTCAGAGCTAACACGCCTTCTTATATTCCCTGAGGGGCGTGTCAGTCTCTTTTCTTTTTACGTTGTATGTCACGTTTCTGCCTGCGTCTTTGCCTTGCATCAGACCAGCACTTCTCGGCTTGATCTTCAGCCAATGACTCTGGCACGCTCTCCTGATTATCTGCCGACACCTGAGGCACAATCAGGGAGGAAGATTCTGGGGAAGAAGACGACTCCAAAACTTCCAGCAAAGTAGGCTCAAATCTTAGAGCCAAGTCCTCTTCTTCCTCCTGACTCCCGTCTATGTCACTCAACAAAGCAGGCTCAAACCTTACTGCCAGATCTTCCTCATCACTTGAGCCTATGTCTTCTGATAGAGCAGGTTCAAACCTCCGAGTCACAACATACATACATACATACATGTTATGCCTCACCTGTAACCACAGGTGAGCAATCACAATTCTGAAGTTCCAAAAATATAAGCAACCAAAAACAAACCCCAACCAAGATAACTGCTGAAGTGTTTCCAGTCCTCAGCAGTAATTCTGATATCTGTTTGGCAAACCTGAAGTACCTATAAATCACAATGCCTCAGAGAATCTTCACAAGACTTTCGCTCTAACAAGACACTTTGCTTCTGGCAAATTTCTCAAGCCAATCCATTTCCTTTTACCCCCTAAAGGGGGCGTGTTAGTCTCATTAATCACTGGCTTGACGCTTCTTTCCCAATTGAGACTGACGTCTCAATCTCCGTCTATTTCTCACGTCAAGCCAAGATCCCTCAAACCCCTCCTCCTCTGCACTTGAAACTTCACGCACGTTTTGCTTATTATCTGTTCCTGGCTGCTGTATAATCAGAGAGGGAGATTCGGGGGAGGTCACCTCCAATAAATCAGGTTCGTCTCTCATAGCTAAGTCCACTTCCTCATCCTGGCTGCCCTCAGAATCACTCAGCAATGCAGGCTCAAATTTCACTGCCAGATCCTCTTCGCTCGAGCTCACATCTGCCAACGGAACAGATTCCAATCCCAGAGTCACAACACATACATACATACATACATACATACATACTTACTTACATACATACATACATACATACATACATACATACATACATACATATATAGGTCTAGATGTGTTCGGGTCTTTTCCTGTGTAAGATTAAGAGTATCTTGGTGACGTTTCGGCGAGGTCCCACTCACCATCCTCAGGCTGATGCTTTCGGCTTCATGCCAGTGCAAGCAGTGTGTGATCGGAGCTGCCATCTCTCTATAAATACTGGTGGTGGGGGCTGGTGTGCTGGGCTGGTTGGCTACGCTTCTGCCTCTTGATTGATTGATGGAGTTGATGTTAGTATAATGGGCTATGTGATGGCCTTGTGAATTTTGTTGTGGAGATATCCTGGATCTTGTGCTGTAATCTCCGGGGTCATTTGTTTTGTAGTGATCTTTTTTCCATTAGCCTCTCGTGTTTTAACGGCTTGGGCAATGTGTTGTGTGATGGGCTTGCGAATTCTTTTGTTGTGGTATCCTGGGTCCTGGGTTGTAATCTCCTGGGTCATTTGTATTTTGATCTCTTTTCCATTAGGCTTGGGTAATGGCTTGTGTGATGACCTTGTGAGATTTATTGCTGTGGTATCCTTGGTCTTGTGCTGTGTTGCAACTTCTTGAGTTCTTGTGGTGTAGTTTCCTGAGTTTTCTGATGTGATGTCCTGAGCGGGTGACTGTGATGTAGCATTCTGGGTTTTAGTCTGGCTTCAAGTTTGGGGTCTGGGTCTGTGTTCTTGGCGTGTGTCAGCTTGTTTGGTTTTGGGGTTGGGGGGTGTGACAGCTGGCGAAGCAGCCGTGGTCTGTTTTCTGGATGGTGGTTGTCCTTCGTTTATAGGATGGGCTTGGGCCTGGGTCTGATGAGGGGGATTGGTGGTGGTGTTCCATGTTGTTTTGGGCCTGGTGTTGGTTTTCATGGCTGGGATTCATTTGTTGGTGAGGGCTAGCTTCCAGACCAACAAACGAGTCCCTGCCAGGCAGAAGATATTAGAAACACCAATCAAGCAGAACACAGCAAACTCCAAGACCAATAAACACAGACCAAGACTCCCAACCAATCAGGATGAAGAAAAAAACATTCTAACACAGCAGGAGGCTAGCACCAAATTTAAAACAGAAACAGTTGTGAAAGCCTGACACACAGACGAACCCAATACACAAGCCTGATGATGGCAGATGAGATTCTGCCGAAACATCGCTACAACTTTAAAAGCACAACTATAATGACGTGGGAAAATACCCAAACAAAGCTGAAAATTATAATTATAATTATTTTTATATAAAAAAGAGATACCTTTCTATAAAGAAATAACTCCTTTCCTTTCATCACAAGTACCAACAATTTCAGTAATTTATCACTTTCTCTGTTACTATGTTTTCTTCTCGTATGTTATATATAAACCAATTCTTAAAGACTCATTATTCTACCAAAATCAGCAAAAATGCCTTAAGAGTTCTCAAAAACTCCTATAAGATATAGTACATATTTTAACATCAAATAAATCAATAAATTTTAGTACATCAAATAAATCAATTTTATATTCCTTTCAACAGTGACATCACTTTCTCTGAAAATTAAGTGTCTCTTCTTCTCATGTCCTTAATATCCCTTAAATACCCAATAACAAGCAATTTCTAGAAGTAATTAAGAAATGAAGTATTCAAAACTAATATCCTTTTGAAAGCACTGACTGATGAGGGCAAAGATGGCAATCCTTTGGCTCCTAGAGCTCTATACTTGCCAAAAACCACTTATGGCCTTCTTCCAGAGAGATACTGTCTGGAAGATATGTGAGCAATCCCAAGTCCTCTCCATGTCTGGAGAGGAATTCCAAGAAGCTAATTTATTGGCTCCTTGTTCTGCCATGAATGGAAACTGCATTCTCAATGGTGCTGTCTTTGATTTGTCAGTGCTTCCCCAGAAGTCTGGGTGGGCATGTATTTTAAAGATGACATATAACTCCCTTTGCTTTTTTTTTCAAGCCTGATGTTAATTCTTTATTATTTCAAGTGACTCAGAAACTGAAGATACAAGAGGTGCAGAAATTACTGTAAAGTTATTTTCTTTTTCTTAGATCTGCTTATTCTCACTCAGATAAGAAATCTCATAAAAACTTATTTTGACAAGAGGATCAGCCATATTTTTCAAATTATCTATGTTTAATCCAAAAAAGATCTGGGTATTTATGGAACTGAGCAAATTCACAATCCAATAGTGGTAGGGAGATCAATCTTTGTTGATCGGTTCAAGCTCCATGTTGAACAGTAAAGGAGGGAACCATTTTGGATCATGAAAATTCATTATCTCTACCAAACATTTCTTCTCCTCCTCCTTATCTCATTCTCCTAGCCTTGCTTCTAAGCATTTTATCAAGTTTTAAAAGTATGATTCAGCATTTTGATGAAAAGATTATCAATACAAATAAAGCTTACATCCAATGGGATGAAAAGCATCAATAAATTATTGTACATGTAACAATATAGTTATGATATATCTGAATCTGGCAAATATTCATGAATCTCTTCTTTAGAGTCAGCTGGAAGATGAGCATGTTGAAGATTAATGCAATTGTAACAAATGGGAGTTGTTTTGCATTCCCTAGCATCTGGTCAGTTGCTCTGCTTTTTTCAAATGTTCTCAATTCCCTTGACAACATTAAATGAAATAACATGTCTGTCAAAGGAAGGTGAACTGATAAGAAGAAATATATCCTATTTGGAGATATCAACTAGCTAAGAGTTATCTAACAGAACATGAGGTCATAACTGATTCACTGGGTTAGGGAAAGGACAGCCTCCCAATTGCAGTGAATCATTTCACTTTCTTATTTGTAGTCTTTTTCTTTTGAAGATGAAAATTTATTTGTGAGAAGATCCAAGATTATGCAGTTAGAATGTACTTACAAATGTACTGGCCATTCTCAGGTAAAGAAATGCTATGTGTGTGTGTATATTTAAGCGGTGGGGAAGAGAGAGAATATTTTGACCTCTGCATTAAAGCATAGCATCCTTTCCACCTGCTTCTCTAACAGAGGCCTTGAAACAGACACCCACTACTTAACATATTACTGACAGGATGATGAGAAGGCTCTTGTCAGGCACAGGCCAGCTGGGTGTTAGAGACAAAATGCACAGCCCCAGCTGACTAGTTAGAGGAAATCTGGAGAGGTACAATTACAGAGGCATATGACAAGCCTTCATGCCTGACTGACTTGAGAACCAATGACATGGCATTAAACAGCAATCCTTTCCATACAGTGGTCACAGAACAGCAATAAGTCAACTGATGCACTGTTGTAAAATCATGATTTATTCCTTTGCTTTGAATACACAAGACTACAGCATGATGTTCTGGTAGAGTACCGCAGCAGGTTCACTTGGGGCCCAAACTTCTCAGGCCTGTCTACAACAGGCATAAAATCAATGCTCTGCCAGTGCCTTTCTGAAAATGCTTCTCACACTAGTTTAAGGAGAGGAAAAATACACTAAATTCATACCCACAAATATTAAAGCTATGATATTAATATCATAGCTTTAAAACGTACAACAGCCAAAGGGTATGTACATCTATTACGTGAGATGGCAACATAAAAAACATTATAAAATAAATGTTTTGGAAATATGCACATGACATGCATTCATTAATAGTTAAAGTGCTATTATAAAGTAAGAAATGCAAATATAGTGACAACCAGGAAGCTGATCGGTAGTGGAATTCTCATAACTTTTTAAGCGAAATCTGTTGTTTTCCACCAACACGGCCCTCAATGGTGTCAGACAGTTCCTCTGTTTAATTTTTATGCATAGTAAGTTTAATACTTTATTATCACAATTCAGTCTCACAGGGTTCCCAGTTGTAAAGAAAGTGGATTAGAGTATGGCAATTTTGCACTCCCACCTCCCTTCTCTCCCACTCCCCCCCAAAAGGAAAGCTTGAGAAGGAAAGAGCTTGAATTATGGGTTTTGAACTTGGTCCTACTGCCCTTAGATAGTGAACCAAAACTGAGCTGATAACACAGAGGTGACATCATAATTCAGTCTGCATGAACTGTCATAAACACTTGATATTAAGTTAACCTCCAAAGATAAAGTACAACTCCTTCAACAAAAGAAGGGAATTGATAACACTCTTACACAAAAGTAGCCTACATTAAAAAAAACCTCCTGGACTTATTAAGAAATAAAGGGAAAATTAATTCCTTGGTAAATATCTTATTTAAATATCCAAGATCTATACAAAACATTTAAAATAACTGACAATGTTAGATTTCAGTTTTATATGCAATATAAAATTTTCTGCTTTTACCTTTTCTAAAAAATGAGAATAATTGCATTGAAAACGTATCCATAGTTTATCAGGAAAATTAAAAATTTGCTTTTCTCCCCCAGGGGCCTCAGGTTATATGTGGGGTTGGCGATCAGCAAAAGAGAGTCCATTCTCCTTCTGCCCAGTGTATCTCTTGCTATTCTCCGAGCTGAGGATCATCCTCAAGGAATGTCCTCTGAGGTGAGATGGGATGGAGATAAGTCATGCCACAAATCAATTTCATGAACAGGAGAATTGGTGGCTACAAGCACCACCCTCTGCTTCTTTTGCTCATCCTCTCAACCTCCTGCCAGGCCAGGGAGTAGAAGTGGAAGATGTGAGAAGAAATAGGTCTTTGCCCATCAGACAAGATTCATAGGATTCGAGACCCAGCAAATATAGATTTCAGCTTGAGCGGGGGGAAGGAATCTTCTGCTAAGAAAAATAGAATTGCTCAAACAACAAGAAGGTGATAGAGGAGAAGGCCATGTGAACACTGGAACTACACAGATCATAGCCCTGACAGATTACCAGATTCATTGAGGTATCAAAGATTGTACAGCAAGATTTTGGTCACGAAAGGAGGAAAATGGCCTTTATAAATTGGAACTTTAAATAAAAAAAAAGTAAGCTGCCTTGACCATGGGCTATAAATGAGCGCATCCTCTCAAAATAGTTAAAACGGCATCTGTTGGAGTTAGCAGGGCATAAGGATGAAAATTTAGAGCATAAAGCTATTAGCTTATTTTAATGTAAGCTAAGAATATAATGGTTAGACTACACTGTTGACCACAAGTTGGTTACATTTGCAGGATCTTACTAGTTTAAACCCTGCTCCAGTGATCAAGGAAACAAAAAGATTAAGACCCCTTTAAATTAAAATAAATGTATTCATATAATATTTTGAAGAGTAAGAAAACGTTAAGGAACAAGAAAAGCATTTTGCCATTATATTCTCCAGATTTATGTAACTTCCCAGACTAGTCCACACCAATACCGATCAAGTGTGAGCTTGCTTAGCTTATTTTCAAAATCTGCCATTATTGGCCAGGTATTGCAAGTTATCATATATAATATGATACAGCTCCAAACCATGCTTCACTATGAAACTATGTGATCGGGCTTAGTTTTGGGGGAGGAAAATAAGGAGAAAAATTTGTGCCTCTGCCTACCAGCATCCATCGGTATTCATCTGCCTAGTGTTCTGTCAGTATGTGATAGAGTTGAAGGATGTTTGGAAACTGAAACATAGAAACTGAAACAGTATTTGCAGTGTGGAAAAGGGGACAGCAAGGAGCGTGGATGTGGCTTAGCTCACCTGTTCTGTACTAAAGCTGGTTGCTGCTGTGAATCTGAAACTCCTCTCCTTTGCTTGTGTTTTGCATTTGGAAGAGATTTCTTTTCAGGTGGGGAGGGGGAGTAGAACTCCTTAGCATCAGAGCATGTTAATAATAATATATGAAATACTAATGCACCTAGAAGCCAAGAAGAACATAAGTGCCAAATTTCAAGTTTGTAGGCTTTATGATTCTGGAGATTTTGTGATGATGCATGAGTGGTATTTTGCTTTTATATATATGGATTAAGTTGCTGCATTGAGTACACTAATAGTCCTAGCAATAATCTCACAGAATGACTGATGCTGTTTTGCATTTGATTCATTTTCAAAAAAATTCTTGCCATGCTAGCTGAAGAGAAGGAAAATGTCTCTTTCAACATCAACGCTGAAATTTGTGGCAATTTTACTTTCCCTACTAAATGGGACCTTTATTTCTCTTTTCTTTAAAAAAAAATAGACGAAGAGGAGTATGAAGAAGAGAAAATGCACTAGTTCTTCTATGCAATTTATAAGAAGCAAGTTACAATAATGCTATTCACTGATACAGCAGCTTGTTTTTTGGGGGGTGGGTGGGGGAATCCTAAGGATTTATATTCCACAAATAAAAAGCCAATGAATCATTCAAAAAGTTTTTTGAATTAATTAAAATTAATGTTTTTGCAATGGATTTATCTTCAAATGAGCATTAGTTTTTGAAAATGTTAACACATCCACCTTATTGTTAAGGAAAGAATAGAGACTCATATGGTTAAAGTCTCGTATTAAAGTATTAAGTAAAGCAAATGGTTTGAGGGAGTTTACTTAATTTATTTTTGGGCTTAAATTAAACAGACACTATGCAGATATAAATGATGCCCACTGGCATGAAGGCAATGTTATTTTCAACTTTAACAGTGATGGATTTAGAGTTATAAATGACACCACAAGGGAAAAGCTGAAACAAACAGGACTATCAAAAGATTTAGGCATGGATAAACACAGCACACCCTTTATCTCAGTTCCATCTGCAATGACACAAGCAAGCCATTTCAGCCTAGGCATAACTGATGTAATAAAGTATTTGGAATAGTAAGTCATTATCAGTGTGAAGAGCTGCTCAAATCAGAGTCATTACAGTATATCTTCCTCAAACACTACTAGATTTAGGATAGCAGCTATTATCATGGCCCTTTGATTCCTGTCTAGTAGGTCTGATGGAATAAGCTACAAGTGAATAATAAAGATCTTATAATAGCCCTTAAGAATTCTTTATAGGTTGGAAGGCATAGAAATCTAACTCTAGAGGGTTAAAGAACTCTCATGCCTGGGTAACAAAAAGTAATTAACCCGCCTTAATGTATTTGAGTAAGCCTATATCAATCAGATTTCCGTGCTTCAAGAGTCAGATTAAAATGTCATCTTTTAAAAAGAATATGTAGATATTGTCTTATAAGTATATAAGGGACATATTTAAATCTAGAGAGATATGCAAGGCCTTTTTGTGAGATGCTCAATATAGACTACTTGAAAAGAGATGTGTGAAGTACTCACAGTGCTTAGCTTGCTGGAGGTAATAATAATGCGTCTCTCGTGCAACATGCTGGCATAAAGTTGTAGCATGTTATTCACATCCACAGCAACAAAATATTCTGTAAGATTTCTCTAGTTAATGAAGAATAAAGTCTGTTAACACATTAATAAAGAAAACTGAATGATATATAAATTTATTTCTGCCTAGTTAAAAGGGAAAATAATATTTTTAAAGAAATGTCTCCTTAATAAGTATTTAACTGAAATTTATCTATTATCGTTTGTATATTTTGAAAACATGTCCAAGAGTAATCTTATATTTTCAGAAAGGAGCCTCTTTAATTGCTTGTTTTTGAGTTTACTGTGTATCTATAACTATTTATTTAAAATTCTAATTATATATACATAGTAAATCCTAAGTAAACCCTTGCATTCATTTTAGCTAAATTAGCTGCAAAAATGCAGTACAATCATACACCCACTGCTGCCCATACATATGCACACATTATCCAAAATATCCAACATTATTACATTAATATTTAATTATGCAGTCCATATATGTCAAGGCTGTCAAACTCCTGGCCCGTGGGCAGGATGTGTCATACACTGGCTACGCCCACCACCAGTTTAGCAAAGAGGGAAAATCCAGATATGTCATGTGATGATATGACGACGTGAGTTTGACACCCGATAAAGGTGAATGAAGCCATATTAATGAGGGAGTTTAATCAATAAGTATTCAGATTTCTACAGATGTTTGTTAAAGTTTTAATTTGTAAAGCTATTTAAATATTGCAAATATAGTACAAACTTACACTTTCAGGAATAGTTGGTAATCCAGTTAAATCAGGAGTAATAAAATACGAATGCTAGTCAAGAAAAAGAAATAAAAATACAAAATTATTATTCAACAAGACAAAATCATTATAAAATAATACTGTCTGTATAAGCAACTAAATTTTAGATCTGCTTTGAGAGGACCTATTATTAATAATCAGAAGCACCAGATAATTCAACCCATGTTGACGTATCCATTAAAAAAAAAAACTTCTGCTGAAATCATGCTATAATGTTTATTCTGCATACATACTAAACAGATTTATGACAGCAGCAATGCAAAAGAGGATCAGAATAGCTTTGCACAGTAAATCAAAATGAAAGCATTTGAAAGAGATTAAAAGAAAAATACCCTTTAGTTTCTCTGACACATACTACCATTCTAATTATTAACTAGTTTTATTGGAAACTGGATTAATGGAGATGTGTGCTACAATAAAAACATATCCAGTTGCTATTTTCTTATCTTTAGAGTGACACATATGTAGAAGTAAGGAAGGGGTATGTGATATTCCTCACAAAACTTAATGTTATTTTGGGGATTATAGTTACTGACCCTTAGCATGTATGGTTCTCATTGTGAAACATTTATGAGTAGTTATTTTTTTTTAACAAGATGTGTTATCCATGGTTTTTAAAAAGAAATGAGAGGTAACCAAACAGAGGTTTTTATAAAGGAGTTTGAAAAAAAAGCTGTCCACACTCATTTGGGATATAATTAATAGCCTGGAAATGATCCTTCACTCTACTGTTTCTCATTCTGAAAATCTCACAGTGACAAAATGGTTAATACAGAAAAACATAGGCTGTTTTCAACTTATGACCATAATTGGGATGGAATTTCTATCTTGTCGGTGCAGTTGTAAAGTAAGGCATCACATGACAGGACTCAATGTTGCAACCATTTTTGCCATGGTCACTAAGCAATTCACATGATTTTTAAGCAAATTCAGCTTCTCCAGTTGACTTTGGTTTTTAAAAGCCAGCTGGGAAGGTGGCAAATTACAATTGTCATAAATGCAAGTTAGTTGCCAAATGCCCGAATTGTGATCATGTAACTGTGGGGAATAACATGATTGTCATCACTCTGAGGACCAGTCATTACTTTTTCAGAGGCCATCATAACTTTGAACCAAATTTAAACAAATGGTCATAAATCACGAACTATCTACATTAACTAACTAGGCTTCTCAAGGAATACCCAAACTTATTCAAATAAACGTACATTTGTTTTAATCAAAAAAGCAGAAAGCAAGCAAATGGAACTAAAAAAGAGGGTTGGAATCCTATAAATAACCCAAATTAATAAGGGTTTTTTTAAAATTAAGATATATTTCACTACCAACATAAAGTATATTTTATGAATACTACTACAGAGATAAAGAAGGGAAAAACATATTATCTCTCCCCCTATGTTTGCAAGAAATAATTTATATTTATGGAATGACTGATATTGGATTACATTATTCAGAATGTTACATTCAGAATGTTGTGCTTTTAACAAGACAACATAATAGCTTGATATAAAAGCTGATTGAAGCAAGATTTGATCAACTGAGAGTTCTGAACACCATAGGTGCTTAATATAGAAAAAAAAATCATTTCATTTCATTTACTAGTTAAAATTTCAGAATGTCCTACTTTTGTTCTAACTCTGGGCGATGGGAAACCTTATTTTAAAATAGGAATAATCCTGATTGCCATGCAGCTCTGTTTTCAACTTTACTGCACAGCACAATCTATATTCTAGTAAAACTCTTGTGTCCATTTACCTGCTTGTAACCTTTAACTGGGAAAAAAAAGCATCATAGTACACAATTTTTTTGAACCAAGGCAAGTCAAATGGGTTAACTCATGAAGGTTAGGACCCATTACTCCCATGGTAATGGAATTTTGGGAAGTTGTGGCTGATACAGTGCCTCCACATTGCCATGGTCAATTATTGTCATTTCCAACGCTCCCTGACAGCTTCCCACAAGTTAATAGGAAAGCCAACAGGAAGCATAAACTCAGTCATGATTGACCACCACGTCTTTACTTATGGGAAACCAGAAAGGAATGTTTGTAATGAGGAAGCCAGAAAAAAGGTTGCACATTGCCTAGATAGGTCTTCTCCACCTGCACAATTTCCCCAGCCCCTCAGCACTTGCATTGTGCTAACCATTTGAGCATCCCCATGGATCTTTCCTGACCTATACTGCGTCCTTATGTGCCTTTCAGAACACTGGTTTTTATTAGCCTTTGGGCTGATGTTTGCTAGTGTTTTCACCAGATTTAAAGTCTGCTCCTCTAGCACGCAGGACAATTTTCTTCCCCTGAACAGATGGGAGGAGAAAACCTTGCCATACCAAGGTAACAGACCTCAAATTCTCCATTTCCTGCACTTGAAACCTTCCTTTCCAATTCCCCATTGTCCTTCTAGTAATCACATGATTGCAGGGCACTTGACAACCAGTTGTAAATGTGAACAGATTGCTAAGCCCCTGAAATGTGGTCACATGGCTAGAGGCCCAAAATCATTTACAACAGTTGGCAATTGTTTACATTCCATAAAGCATCTGTTCTAATACAGTCATAAGGGCAAACTCATAAAATCACTGGTCATAAATTGAGGACTGTCTATATGTTTAATCTGATCCATTGGCTTGTATCCTTGGGTTTTTACCTCTTTGGATTATTTCCTATTGCTAAACCCTTTCTTTGCTTTTTGGCAAGATGTAATTTAGAGAGATTGGTTTTATAATCATTGAAAAGCCAAACATTCAATCTGCTGAACAATTATCATGAAAATGACACTGAAATATAATGAAGATGTGATGGGAAGACATTGCTCACATACTTTTAACAGGGCCATCTGGAAATATATTCAGTGAAAATAATACCGTTTGATTCTTAGGCTACTAAGATCCCTTCCCTGACATACACAAACAACTGAAATAGAGAAAAAAAACATTCTCTGGATTTTTTTTTAATAAGCAAGAGGTATAAGAGTAAACTATTGTCACTTTATTAAATATTAAGACCCTTTTTAGTAGGCAATTTACACATATAGTTCCAAATCTGATAATATATATTCTTGGAAAATATATTCAAGTAGTTTGCCTCTCTGTGACCAGAGTCATAACATAGTAATTTCTCAAGAGGCATTTATAAATCTCTTGCAATCAATAGACATCATTTGGCAAGCAATGTTTTAAGGACTTGAGAAGAGTATTTTGCACTTACTATTAACATATATGGTTGAGTATTCAAAATGTGCTCACTGGAGAATACTTTTTTGTTATTTTTCCAACAAGATCAATCAATTCATTTTTGAAGAAAGGCTTATTTGGTTTTTTAAAATGTGTTCCTTTCTAAATAAATTTGCCTCTTCTTTTTTTTTTAATAAAGTTTTATTTGGGTTTTCACACACAAAATACAAGTAAAACATCTTTTTTGAAAATAACATGGTCCCGGGTTGAATTTCTTTATACAGACACAAAATTCAATTTCATGCTCCTTTTTGTATTCTATTCCATATCTTATACTATTTTACATTTTCTATATAGTTTTTTCCCTCTTTTAATTTTCTCAATTTTATTTTGATTACCTCATCTCAATTCAAATCATTATATTTATACTTTTGTCTGTTCTGTTTCAATTTCATATTATCTTTTCTCATTAAACACATTTTCTCCTGTAGTTACTAATTGGAGTATGACACCTTTATATCTTTTAATTACATCCATTCAACTCTTATTTAAACTTCAATATACACCTTAAGTTTATGACCTTCAATATAATACATAATACATAACTTCCAATCGAATTCTGCTTGGCACATTCTTATAATACACACTATATTCTTTAAAAACAAAAGAAAGATTGTAAATATATGTAATTATAAACCCTCATTCCATTCCAGTTCAGTTCTATCATTAATAATTATTAAAACCATAACATCTTTAACACTTCTTTTCAATTAAATATCATACTTCCTTAAAAACACATGTAATCTCCATAATTAATTTTTCCCTTATTTCTCTTCACATACGTTTTATAAATCATTAAATATACCTTTTGTTACATTTATTTATTGACAAGCATTCCACTGAATTACGATAGCTATTTTATCAGACATTTTAATCATACATTGTTTCATATTTTCTAAAATTATTTCTGCTTCTAATATAACCATAGTATTTTATGTACCTTTGCAGAATCCCTTTTTCCATTCAGTTTTCACCCATTATCTCTAAATAAACCCTGTTTTTCTATATATTTTGCTTCTGTCCTTTATAACTTCTTTTCCTTTCTTTCTTCCCTCTCATCTTCTCCCTCCCCTTTTTACCCCCTTGTCTCTCTAGTTCTAATTCTCTCTTCCACATTTCCCTCTTCTGTTGCTTTCTGATTTTATACTTATTTTTCACTCTATTTTTTTTTTGGAGTTGTTTTTCCCAATCTTAAACTTTCCATTCTCTTTCTCCCCTTTCCTTCCCCCCCCCCATCTAAGATTACTTGTTCATTAAAGATGGTTTCTTCTTTGTTGCAATCTTCTTGTTCTGCAGGCATTTCTTGTTGTTTCTCATAATTCCAAATCTCTATTTCTAAAAACTGAAATACGAAGCCAAAAGAACCTCTCCCTTCTTGTGCATCTTCTTTGTACTTTTTAAGTTCCATTTTCAGTTCTTCTAAAAATAGAGCCATTTTAAAAAGTTTTAAACAACCACCCGATTGATTTAGTCATTCAAAACAATAACCAAGAATCCATAAATCATCAAGTAATCCAGATAGTCCCGAGTTATATCTTCTTATTTCTTTTTTGACTTTCTCTTCCTGGGGTTTTTGTTGCGATGTTTCAGTTAGAATGTATCTTTTGGAAGTCTTGTTGAGATTTTGCAGTAAGTTCTTTTTTAATTCCAGGCAGTCTCCTCCCTTCCAGATCCTGCCCTTTTATTCTTCCTCTCTCCTTTCCTGTTTTCAAAAGCTTTTAATTATCCAGAAATCTTTATTATCCCTTTGACTTTTTATTTTCACCATTAAATACCTATTGATGTCAAAGTGGATTTTTTTCCAATTTCTTGCTTAAGTCTCTTAGCTGTCAGTATAGGAAAAGGAGAAAACCAAATCTTTTCCCTTTTCTCTCTCCTTCGCAGCTTAAAAATCTTCTTAGGGAACAATGTTATTGTTTTTTAACAGTTTCAATTCCAATATCTTATTTGTTGCTTTTGTTGTTTGACCCGGTCAACCAAAACTTTCTCTTCTTATCTTCCTCTGCACATTCTTTTCCAGTCACGTTCTTCTTTGTGGTGGCCATTTCTGACCACCACTGCAACTGCCTTTGGGAAAGGGAGTAATGGCCAGCTGGGGAGGAGAGATGTGGCTCTCCTCAACCCTGCTGTCAGTCTCCCCCCTCTTCACCTCCTCTATGGGGTGGCTTAGCCCCGAAACCAGCCGGCTCGGGGCACTCCAGCAGCGAGCACGGATCGAAGCCTTGCAGAGATGAGGTTTTGGTCTATCGCTGAAGAAGCTCAAACCAGAAGTCCCGAATTTGCCTCTTCTTTTTAACACAGGGCTATTTCATCCGTTCATGCTTCTCCTTTCAAATCATGTACATTTTACTTTTGTTTTGCAGAAGAAAAAGTAACAGGATTTCCAAAGAAGGAAATGTTGTTAAAGCAACAAATGGCGTGGTAACAAAAATAAAATACATATTATAATTATTGATAAGTACTGTAAGCACTTATTGCAAACAAGCTTGAAACTACAAAATGCTTGAAACTACAAAATGCAAACAAGCTTGAAACTACAAAAGGGGGCTTTTAAAAACTTTTTAAAGGAATACTCTCCTTCATTAATACATAATTATATACACTGCTATGTTAACTTTAAATTTGCAATAAACAATGTCCAGATTGTTGCTCTTCCAATCTTCTAGTAACGTAATGATTGTATTTATCATGGGGGGGGGGGTTGTCAGTAGAACCAATCCCATATCATTAGATTAGATTTTAAAGAGAATGAGAATTCTAAAGACAGATTTTTTTTGTTTCTATCACCAATATGCCTATTTGCAATCTTCAATATAGGTTTATGTGCCTTCTATCTCAAAATAGCAGGAAACCAATTTTCAGCCATTATGATGAGGAGTTTCAGGGGCTGAAAAAATAAAGACATGTGAGCTGCAAATGAGGTTCTGACACTGTAGGTTGTCCATCTCAGTGTAAAATCAATTTTTAAAAAATATTTTATCCCCACTTTTTTCTCTTCAAAGAATTCAAAGCAGGAAATGAGTTATGAGTTTCATCTACAATAATTAAGTCTTGTATCATGAATTGCTTCTGGGTAGAAGGCTTCTAAACAAATATCTGATTTCATGCTAATTCATCCAGTAAACTGGTTGGCTTTCAATTTCAAAAACCTTTATTTCAAAAACCTGATATCAATGTGTTAGCAAAAAAAAAAAAGATTTCAGCTTTGCATTCAAAGTCCTAGAGAAAGCGACAGAAAGCATAAAATATATTTATGGGGGATCAAATTAGTTTATTCTAGACTGATTGCAGTTAAAGATAGCATCCCAAGTACCTTTCAAAGCATTTTTATAATTTAATAACTAGTATAACTTTTCACATAATACTCTTATTAAAGAATTTGTACATCCATCTGTACAAACTATAAGTACTGGTAATGACCTAGCTTTAAGTGTACGGAATGCACTATGCAAAGAATAATCATCAATTACATGTATTGTGTGGTATTTGTTAAAATTAAGGCAAAAGGAAAAAGTAAACAGCACATTTAAGAGACACCAATTCCTTGATCCAAAACTACTGTATTTTGGGTATCAGAATATTTTCTAAAACTAAAATAGGTTAAAGAAGTATAATGGCACACTTACTAGATTAATATCATTTCTACTGCCAATGTCAATATTTGGACCTTTGCACTGGATCCCCAAATTAGAGGTAATGCTGTAGTACATAGACACTATTCAATCAAATAAGTTGGGTTTAATTTATTCAGAAGCTTCATTTGAGAACAACTTAAGAGCTATTGTAAACTGTTTCTATTTCATCAGAATTAGTTAGCAAAACTGTATTTAATATGTGTTTTATTTCCTGCTCAGTCGGCGTCTCTTGTAGTACAGTCTTTTAAACTTGATCCATTTACCAGCTACTCCTCCAAGATTATATGGAAGAATAAGCACAATGGAACACTCCATAATAATAATCAACATATTTACTGTTAAAGTCATATCTATAAAAAGAATTTTATGGGAAAACCCAAATTCACCACTACTTACAGAGTTGACCTATTATATGATCCAGCTCAGGGGTGGGATTCAAATTTTTTAACCGGTTCTGTGGGTGTGGCTTAGTTGGTGGGCGTTGTTTGGTGGTCATGTGACTGGGTGGATGCGGCTTGGTGATCATGTTATTGGCTGGGTGTGGCCAACTCAATATCACTCACATTGAGGCACGCATCTCCTCACCTGGCCTCTCATGACTGTGGGGATGCTGCAACGGTCATAAGTGTGAAAAAGGGTCATAAGTCACTTTTTTCAGTGCCATTGTAACTTTAAATGGTCACTCCACACAAGCAAAGTATCAGCAAAGGACAGAAAAAAATTCCAGAGAAGTTTCTGAGACAGGAAGTCTAGTCCTGCCAAGAATGTAATAAGAGTTAATGGAGAGGCAGTTTCTGCAAGCAAAACCAGAATGTTTCCTTCCTGACTTCCTTACAGGATTAGGCCAGTAATTTCTTCTAACAACCGGTTCTCCAAACTGCTTAGAGTGTTAACAACTGGTTCTAGCAAATAGCTGTGAACTGGTAGAGTCCCACCCCTGATCCAGCTGGGACTCATCTTTAATATTTTAATTAAAATTCAACTTTCTATAGTAAAAGCCATACTTACCAAATTTAAGCTGATAGGAGTATTTGCCTCTGGTACAGAATGGTTATACCATGTTTCTAATATATCATTCAAGTCACCTTCCTGTGAAAAATATTTTTTTTCAAAAATATATTCAATAGACACAAAAACTTCATTTGCATTCACTGTATATCAAGAGCAAAAATAAGTACAATCCCTTTCTAGGCAAACAGAAACCATCTCATTTTCCTTCATTCTCAAGTGGACATATGAAAAATTCCATGGTTAGTTGGTAAAATACTGTAGTCTTTCCATCTGTTAATCAAAGCTTTATGGATTATGATTGTATTTATAATAAAGCATATTCCTGTATTAACAAGCAAAGAAAAACATTTTATAAAGCAATGCATAAAACTATGAAACAAACATTGGTACAAAAATGCAACAACATTGGTACAAAATAAACAAATGAATAGTACAAAAAAAATAACAGTAATATAGGTGGAAAGGGCAACCAAATCATATAAAAACCAAAAAAAATAAAGTATGTACAGCACATGCCAGATTTCTTTATTTCCAGGACAAAGCTTTTTAAGAAACTACAAAATCATTGAAAAACTGTACAATATAATGAGCACTGTATGCGCCCAATTTAAAAGCTTTATAGCCAAGCACTACAATCTAGATAAAGCAGAAATAAAATGAAAATATTATCTGATATTAAATATCAAGTCCATTGTCTCACTTAAAAAAACAGATTTTTTATAAACTACTATAGGGCCCAACGTGTCTCTTTTGATAGGCAATCAACAAACATCAATACATTCCTGAATGATGCTCAACAATCTGATAATGGCCCTAAAATTATCCCAAACTATCTAAATTACTTTTAAAAACGTAGGCCTTCCTGGAATGAACTCCAGGAAGGGCTACACTTTTTAGAAAAAGGGCTATATAAGCCTATTCAAGAGGTATTGGAGGTCCAACCTCCTGCTGAAGCAGAAGACATTACACATTTCAGACAGGTAGCTGACCAATCTCTTCTTAAAAGCCTCCACTGGTAGAGCACCCAAACTTCTGAAGTCTTGATTTCTATTTTTACAGTTCATCTATTTCCAGTTTTACAAATAACTGGTTTCTTCCCCAATAACACAAAGTGTCTTATAATAAGTCATACTAAGCATAAACAAAGGACAATCATTGAATAATATTATCCCTATCAATATAAATTGTGACGCTTTCTTGCATTTCTTTAGCAAATTAATTTAATGTTTTGTAGCAAAGTATTAAAAGTGTCCACACTCAAGTTCTACCCAGGGTGTAATCCTGATATATAATTTTTAGCATAGAAATGTCATTCAATTTCCCTACTTAAAAAGGTTTTTAAATTGTTAAACTATTCATTTTAAAGAAAAGTAACAATAACAGTAGCCTAAAATGTATGTAATTCTTGAAGTTGTTTTCAAAAAAAAGGGACTGCTACCTTAAAATCATTGACGATTAGCAGTTTTTCACAAAATCATTTCTATTTAATAACAACAAAATTACCTGCTCTTTAGCTAAATATTCCGCCAGTGTATTTAAAAGTTTGTAGTACATCTCAAACCATGGCAAATAGCTGAAAAGACAAATAAAAACAGCTGTAAGAGAAGGAAGCATTATTTAAAAAGTATTTCACTGTAATGCGTTTTTTGAAAAACCTTAAGCAAATTTGATACCAAAGTGGAAAATTCACAAGAAAATATAACTCTGAAAATATTTCAAACCACAAAGAAAGAAGCAATGTTAAAAAAATTATTCTGACTACAATTCAAGTTTTGACTACAATTCAAGCAACTTCTCTCTGTGGGAAAGCAACAGTTCTTATCTATCTAGCTTACATGACATTGACAGAGTTAGTGCACTGGGAAGTATTGGCAGGAGAAAATTCAATCTAGACCTTATTCCTGAAACACTCAGAAAAGTTAAACAAATTCAGAGCAATTTCCTTCTTTGTCATTTTTCAAGTATTCTGATATTTAGTGGAATGTTTAATTAAATATGTTATAAACAGTATCAGCAAACAATCAAAGATAAATATATCCTTAGTCAGTACTCCAAACTATAGTCAAATATCCTGCTAATACACTCATTTAATCCACCTATAGTCCCTTTTAACCCCATCAGTCAGGGTTCAAGAATAGGACCTTCTTTCACAGCAATGTGGATTTTTCTGTATTTGTCCAGTGACAATAAATCCAAGACTGTAATTTCAACAGAAGCCTGAAGTTTCTTCTCTCTCTAGAACACATTAATGGTTATCTTAAATTTGCTTTAGAAAAATCTCATTTGTAACTAAATACTTAAAAATTTCTTTTTAAAAAATAGAGTATATTTTGAGCCTATTTTGTTTTAATTCTCAAAGAATATTCACAATATTCAATATTCACCATCTTTTAAAAATCTGTAATTTCAACCTTTTTAAAAGATCAAGGTTCCATTTTACAGTTGAAATGTCTCAACAGCAACCTTAAACATTTTAAAAAAAACATTTTAAAAATGGTATGTGAATACTTATGAAAAATTATGGCTAAAACTATTATAATGTACCTTCAACCACACATTTGTGCCAATATTTTCATATATAAAATCAGGATGATCATGCATTCACGAGGCCATTATGAAAAAAAAATGTTTTAGGAAAAAAAATGCACCAATTATTTACGTACAAGGATCTCTGCAAGAGAGAGTTACACTAGGCAAATGCGTACTTCCTCTGTTAGTTATTCCTCGTATAAACCACCATAATGTCGAACAATGCTTCTGGAAGCCCCCTCAGTCAGATATTTTGTCATACTTCCTCCCCTCATTTCCCCAAACCACATGAATATTTTTTTTTATTGTGGAGCTTCCATCCATTCAACTGCATAAAGATACAATACACACAAATTCTTTCTGAAAATCTGGTTGCAAAGACTGGAATGGGATGAGTTGAGACACTTATATGATAACTCATAATGAGGAGCACAATTAGAATTTGAATAAATTTAAGATAGATATTACTGAACCTAGAGAAATCTTTACTTTAGAAATAATCACACAAAAGCCAACTCACAAAACTGGTTCAGGTGGTATGTAGAAATTTCAGCAGGTTAGCAAAACTTTCAACAAATTTGCTACCCACTATATCAAACCAAAAGTTGGAAATAGCATCTGCAAAATCATGGATATGGTCGTGTATTCCTTTTAATCTCATTAGATCCTACCCAATGTAGTCCTTACCTGTTATATAAACAACACCCGATATTTCATTACTAATTAAAAACATATTTAACATATTCTTTTAATCCAGTGAGCTAGCAGACAGGCATTCGAGCCTTCATTCAAAGACAGTCTTCAGCTTTGTTGCACAAGGTCGATTTCCAGCTCTCTTGCACTTCCACTACAATTCTGATAAAGCTTTTATATTCATAAGTCAAAGGTTAAATAAAGGAAAGGAAATGTTTTCTGTCAAACAGCCAGGCAACCACTAACAGTCCTGAACTATCAGCAGGAATCTTAACTTCTAGTATTCAAATAAAACTAAGGAAACCGCCTTTCCGTAGCTAAATGTCTTAATGTCTGGGGGCTACTTTCTGTCTGGAAAATTGACACAAAATGTGTAAAATTGAAACATTCTGTTTTGGTGGATTTGCTTGAAGTGGAGGATGGGGTGGGGAGGCTTCAAATAGTCTAAGATAAAGAACTACAGTACAAAGACTTCCAAATAAACCAATCTATCATATTTTAAAAATAATTTAGAAATCTAAGATATTATGTTATAATAAATTTTCATTAATCATTTTTATTTAAATGATGACATAGCAATTTCTCAAAATGCAATAAGTTTAACAGCTAAATACTACTAATTATACCAGTTCAATTACTGTAATGTAAGAGCACCATATTAGAACTATTGGGGGGCAGCACAGTGGCGCTATAGTTAAGACACTGGGCTTGTTGTTGTTGTTGTTGGCAGGAAAGCTGGCAGCCCAGGTTCAAGACCCGAGCTCTATAAGACAGTGTGAGTTTCCATCCTCGCCCCAGTTCCTGCCAACCTAGCAGCTTGAAAGCATACCAATGCAAGTTGATGTATAGGTATGTACCACTTTGGTAGGAAAGTTACAGCACTCTCTGACATCCTACTGGCCACATGACCATGAAAATAATAGAATAGGATAGGATAGGATAGGATAGGATAGGATAGGATAGGATAGGATAGGATAGGATAAGATAGGATAGGATAAGATAGGATAGGATAGGATAGGATAGGATAGGATAGGATAGGATAGGACAGGACAGGACAGGACAGAACAGAACAGAATAGAATTCTTTATTGGCCAAGTGTGATTGGACACACAAGGAATTTGTCTTGGTGTGTATGCTCTCAGTGTACATAAAAGAAATGTCATCAAACAGTGCTAGCTCAATGGCCTTGATATGGAGATGACCACCACCCCTTATAATCAGTAATGACTAGTGGAGTAAAATTCACAGGGACTCCTTTACCTTATATTAGAACTATTAGAAATATTTCTATCTGACTTTCTTATACTGTTAAATACCCAAGTCAAACAAATTTCAAAAGTATAGTGTTTCATGCTACTGAAATTTATAATGACATTTATAAATTTATTATGACCACAATTGAGCCTGGAATTACAATTATAAATTTTAACAGTTGTTAAGCAGGTGTAGTAGAATTTGATGCAGACCAGGAGGGAGGGAGCCAAGAGGAAAATGAGCCTGGAACCCTTGATATACATGAAAAGGCTCAGAGTGAACCCTCCCTAACCTTTCACATGTATATAAAAAAGGTAGATTGAGCTTTAGTAAGATTAATAGTGTCAGGCACAAGGGACCAAGAATGACAGAATTTACTCAGAATCCTTTCTTTATTATTGCTTGCCCATAGAAGGAATTTCAGCCGATGAGCATTTTTTGCCAGAAACCAGAAGTAAAAAAAAAATGCTGAAAATTGTGGTCATGTGACCGCAGGATACTGAAAATTGATATATTTTTATTTATTTATCCTTCCTATATTATTTTTTACAAATAACTCAAGGTGGCAAGCATATCCAAAACCCCTCCTTCCTCCTCCTATTTTCCTCATAACCTTGTGAGGAGGGTTTACCTGAGAGCCAAGGTTGCCCAGCTGGCTTTCATGACTAAGGAAGGACTAGAACTCACAGTCTCCTAGTTTCTAGCATGCTGCCTTAAGCACTGAACCAAACTGGTGCTCTGCAAATGCAATCATGAGACTGTGGCTGTCAGAACTTCAAAACTGGGTCAAAAGTAGCCCTGGGGAAATATGATATAGCTTTGAACAGCTGACCTGTCATAAATTAAGGACTCCCTATATTAAAAACAAAGTTTGATATACTGTAGTTTTTTTATGCTGAATATTGAAAGACATGAAATAAAGTTTTGTGGAGGCCCTGACAATGTTAGAAATGTTGGCTGAAAATTTGCATGGGAAAAAAATTGAGAAATTTCAAATGAAATAATAAAAAAAATTACATAGCGCTCATAAGTTCTATCAACCTTTTTGAGAGAACCAATTTTCTGTTCATTTGTAATATAATTTAGTTTTCATAGGTAGAACGAGGAACAATTACGTTCACCTAAAATAAGCATTGGTAAATTTACCTGAGAACGCCCTTTCTATCTATGCTGCTAGAGAGCCCAGGATGGGTATGACTCCTCCTGATGATATCATCAAGCTGGGTCCGTCTAGTATAAAAGTAGCAGCCTGTGGGAACGCCCCCCCACAGCTTTGGCAAAGATACTTGACAGACATTAGTGAGTGTCTCTGAAAGCCAAAACAGAACCACGAACCATAATATACCTCACCACAATTCAGATGCAACAAGGGAGGGGCTGGGCTCTCTAACAGTATGGATAGAAAGGACGTTCTTGGGTCAACCAACACCCATTCTTCTCCATGCTGCTGCAAGCCCAGGATGGGACATACCAAAGCCTTCATGTCCTTGGGAGGGTCCTTGTCTAGTCTCTCACTCTAAAGTAGGCACCAATCGCTGAAGAACCCGTCTGCCAAAAGCAGTGCTTGTGGAGGCGTAGGAATCCAGGTGGTAGTGTCTGATGAACGGAGATGGGGATGTCCATGTAGCTGCTCTACAACTCTCCTCTAGGGGTGCCTGGGTGGCCCAGGCAGCTGAAGTTGCAGCACTTCTAATGGAGTGTGCTGTCAAGCCGTGTGGTACCGGCAGAGCTTTGGCTTTGTAGGCCTGTGCGATGCAAGCCCTGATCCACCTGCTTAAGGTGGCAGGAGAGGCCTTGTTCCTCCAGTGGGAAGGGGAAAAGGATACAAACATAGCCTCTGTCTTCCTAAACATTGAAGTGTGTTTGATATAAATTCTAAGAGACCCTCTAACATCTAAGATGTGCCATTTGCGCTCTAAGGCGTGGTGTGGACGGGAACAAAAATCAGGAACCACTATGTCTTGGGATCTGTGGAATACAGAATTTATTTTGGGTACAAAGGTAGGGTCTAAACGAAGAACGCTCTATTGTCGTGAAAAGTGCAGAGGTCCTGCCGTATAGATACAGCAGCCAACTCTGACACCCTTCTAGCTGAAGTGATGGCAATTAAGAAAACCACCTTGAAGGTCAAGAATTCTGAGGGGTTCGAAGGGAGGTTCTGTTAGGGCCTGGAGGACCTTGTGAAGGTCCCAGGATGGAAATCTGTGAACCACAGGGGGGCAGAGATTGGAAGCCCCTTTTAAGAATCTCTGAACTGAAGGATGATGGGACAAGGAAGGAAAGGAATCCCAGGAAATGACTGAAGCAAGAGCTGCTACTTGACGGCGTAAAGTGTTAGGAGCCAGGCCTTTGTCAAGGCCATCCTGGAGGAAACAGAGGACCTGTGGTACCCACGCTACTGTAGGAGAGAGACCTTCCCTGTGACACCAATGAAAAAAAACCCTCCAGGTGGCATTGTACATACGTGTCGTAGAAGATTTACAAGATGCCTGGATAGTAAGAATGACCTGGTCTGGGAGATTGGCTTAACAGTTGCCACTCAAGCGCCACACGGTCAATTTGAAACACTGGGGATCCAGGTGGAGCAGTGCCCCCTGATGTAGTGAGATCATGTGGACTGGAATCCTCCAGAGAGTGGCTACAGACAGATTCACCAGATCTGCAAACCAGGGTCTCCTGGGCCAATGGAGGGCTAGGAGAATCAGCTCTGCCCATTCCTCCAACATCTTCCGAATGACCACCGGAATGATGGGAAGGGGGGAAAGGCATAGAGCAGACCAGTGGGCCATCTGGTCCGAAGTGCATTGGTCCCCTCCGCTCCCTGACAAGGAAACCTGGTGAAAAATCTGTTTACTTGAGCGTTTTGGGGAGAGGTGAAGAGGTCTACCTCCAGGGTCCCGAACCTGAGGGAGAGATCCCTGAAAATGGACTGGGGAAGGGACCATTCTGCATGGTCAACTGGGCTCCTGCTCAGACAATCGGCCTGGGAGTTGTTGACTCCTGAGATGTGGTCTGCTGTGATAGACAGCAGATGTCTCTCTGCCCACCTCCCCAACCTTTCGGCCTCCCTCATGTGGGCCCTGGACCTTGTGCCCCCCTGCCGGTTGACGTGCACCTTTGCAGCCATGTTGTCTGTCAACACTAGCACATGGGACCCCACTATCCTGTCCCTGAAATGTTTCAGGGCTAGATAAATAGCTCTGAGTTCTGGCCAGTTTATGGGCCCAGTCTTGTCGAACCAGGGCCAGATCCCTTGAGCCATGAGACCCTCCATGTGGGCTCCCCAACCCAGGAGACTTTCATCGGTGGTGATGATCAGTCTGTCTGGCTCCTTGAATGGGACACCTTCGAAAGGGCTGGGGAAAGCCACCACTTGAAGGAACGGCGGGCCTCTGGAGAGAGCAGGACCTTGGCAGATGTGTGGCTGGTTCCTGCTTGTTGAAAGGGGAGCAGCAACCATTGTAGAGCCCATGAGTGTAGCTGTGCCCACAGAATGATGCCTATGCATGAGATCATTTTGCCCCAAAGTTTGGACAACAGTGACAGGGAGATAGTGTGTTGACGTTGGACCTGTCGAATGATCTCAATAAGGCTCTCAGGCTGGAGACAGAAAAACTTGGCACAGAGTTGTGTCGATGATGGCTCCCAGATGGTGCAATCTGGTTGTTGGGAAGAGATGGCTTTTCTTGGAGTTGATGGAAAAACCGTGGTACTGGAGGCAATGGAAAGTGGTTTGAAAATCTTGATGGGCAGAGTGAATGGAGGACGACAGGATAAGATGTCATCCAAGTAGCACTGGATCCTCACTGGAACAGACCAGAGCAAACCCACCAATACCGCCAGTAACTTTGTGAAGACTCTTGGAGCAGACGAGAGCCTGAAAAGAAGGACCCGATACTGGAAGTGGGAATTCTGGTAACAGAAACAGAGAAACTGGCGATGATGAGGCCAGGTGGGAATGTGGAGGTAAGCCTCTGTGAGATCAATGGAAGAAAGGAGATCGCCCTCCCGAACGCTCTCCAGAATAGAATGCAGAGTCTGCATTTTGAAGCACCTATATGGGATAAACTCATTCAGAAATTTTAGGGCCAGAATGGCTCACCACCCCCAAGGCCTTAGAGACCATTAAAAGCCGAGAATAAAGCCCACATCCACATTGTAATTCAGGGACTGGTTGAATGACCTTTATATCGACCCGGTGACTAATGGTCAATTCCATAAGTGCCCTTCGTGAACTGTCCCGGGAAATGGGGCAGGGTAGAAATTTTTCTGGGGGTGGTGATAGAAATTCTAATTGTAACCCCGACCTTACTGTATAGAGTACCCAGGCATCTGTCGTTGACTCCTCCCATCTGGAAGCAAAGGAGGCCAAACGACCTCCGATGGGAGGGGAAAACGAGAGATTATTTAGAGCGACGGAAAGAGCGATCCTCTCCCCCACGAAAGGGCTGTTTACCCGCAGCTTGTTGTCTGCCGGTAGCCTCATGGCGTTGACCTTGACACTGAGAATATGCTCTCTGAGGTCTGGAGAAGCGAGAAGCGTTTTCGGGACTGAATGAGGGAGGCCAGTATGGGGTAGGGCAGAAGTCTGCCCTCTTTCCTGTTGATGAAAGGACTTTCCTTTTGTCTTTTGTTTCAACAACAAATGGGTCAACGGCATCTCCAAACAGCTTCTCACTGGTACATGGGGCAGAAGCTAGTTTCCACTTTCGGCGAGGCTCCGCTTGTCAATTTTGTAGCCATAGCAGTCTCCTAGCTGCCACTGATGATGCCATGGCCCTGGAAGAGAACTTGGTGGTGTTGAGGGTAGCGTCCACCGAGAACTCTGCTGCTGCTATGATCTTATTGAGGTCTTGATGCGACCTACAGTCTGATGGAGGTATGCAGCCTTGAAGTTGGCATAGCCAGCAGATGGAAGACCTTGCAAAAAATGATGCAGCAGTCGAGGCCCGGATGGCTCAAGCCGAGGCTTGATGGTTACGCATCAGTGTTTGTTCAGAGCATTTGTCCTCTGCCTTTAGTATATCCTCAGGCTCAGTTGAAGTGCTTGAGGAGAAGGAGGCCACAACTGGGGAGTCTACTGGGGGAACTGCCAGAGCCGTAGCTAAGGAAGGACCCACGTTGTAGAACCGCCTATCTTGGGACGGTGGGCAGGGGACTGCAGTGGGGAAGGCAAATTGTTCCTTGCCTAAGTCAAGAAAGATGATGGGGGAAGGTAGAATCTCTGAATGAACAATGTGTTTGGAGAAGAGGGAATCCCCATGCCCCAACTGTACCACTTGAGGCTCGGGGGCAATTTCCTCCGCTGACAACTGGGCTATTGTGTAGGAGAGGCTTGAATAAAGCGGATTTAAATACAGAAGCCAAAGGAGGCTAATCAGGCCTCAGATCTTCCTCTTCCTCCAAGAGGTTGGGGTCCCAGATTTCTCCCTCTTCCAGATCAGAATCAGGGGAAGGACTGCACTCATATGATTCCTCATACTCTCCCTGAGTGAGGTGCACTCCTTCCACATAAGTAAGATGGGCCCTTTGTACTACATGGCGAGGTAGTCCCCTTTGGGGAATCTGAGCTAGAGGAAAAGCCGGGAAGGCAAGCTGAAGTCTGTCTGAAGGCCTGAAGATGTGTCGAGCCCTTCTGCCAGACCCTGTCTGATGGCTAAGGAGACTACTTCATTGATGTCAGAAGATCTGCCACTCGATGGAGGATCTGGGGGCCGAAGACCTGCTGCTGTTGGAGTAAAAGTGGCCTCTGGTCTTGATCGAGAGCTGATTTGGGCCACAGATGGGACAGATGAAGAAGAAAGATCTCAAGGAGTCTGGGGGTGAAGTTGGGATCTGACCTGCTCAAGTCTTGAGGTCCTGGTTGGATTTTAGGTTGCTCTGGGGACCAGGATTGAAGATGGCTAAGAGGAGCTGAGGTATTTTCCCTCTCCCTAGAAGTAGCTGGCTGAACAACTAGAGGATTGGCTGATTGGGAAGCCTGTTGTAGTTGACCACTCATTTGCTCAATAGTTTTGTTAAACTGCCTTTCTAAGGCTGCATGCCTTCATTTCTCTGCTTTTAATTTGGCCTGGGATGTTTTCTTAGGGCCCAAAGCTTTAGCCCTAATCTTGGCTGCCACCTCCCTTTGAACAGACTAGGAGTGTTATTTTCTTCTCCTTCTTTTGCCAGCTTGGGGGCCTTGAGAGATCAGGCCTGAAGGCTCTGTGTGGGCCTTATCTTGATCCACAGTATGCATAAACAGACACAAAGGTGCTGGAAGCGATCCTCACTATGTGTTGTCTATGCAGTAGCCTGAATAGGAGCTTATGAATAGTAGAAGCTGGCCTTTGGGGAATGATGCCACCTAAAATGGCCACTCGCTACTTTCTTTACAAGAAGCAGCTTTCAAAATGTCCACTCACCATGTGCAGTTAAAGAAGAAGCCTCTGAATTGGCTGCTCGCAAGAGCTACAGGCTACACAGGGGTTAAATCGCTCCTTAGACTGTAAACAGCCCCGAACAGCGAAATTGGCAATAAAGTGAAAATTTACGATCAGCTGGGAGGTGCTGTTATCACCGATGCGATCTTTACCGTGGTGGCAGAAATCACTGAGGGAAGACTGTGGGGGAGGATCAAGGGTTACTCCCTATTTACAGTCTCTCTCAGTTGAAGAAAACGTTGAATCCTCAGCTATGCAGAAGAGTGGATGCCAATGATGAAGATAGCTTTTGCTTTTGCTAATTAAACTGCTTTCAGAGACACCAGCTTATGATCATCGAAACAAACTGAGTCAAAGCTGGGGGGTTTTCCCACAGGCTGCTACTTTTATACTAGAGGGACTCAGCTTGATGATGTCATCAGGAGGAGTCATTCCCATCCTGGGCTCTTGAAGCAGCATGGAGGAGAAAGGAAGTATATATATTGTTTGAATTTTATTCATCATCCAGCTCTATTCTCTCCCCCTATTCTTAAAAAATGTAGTCAAATGTAGTTCCTCAATAAGTCAATGAATGAGTGTAATAATAACCCAAATAATGCATTTTTTTCCTCAAAATTTTCTAAATTCTCAAGCATTTCATTTATTTCTCCTTTACAAACAAGATCCCAGACATAATGTTCTATATCATATTCCCAATTAATATAGTTGCGCACATATGGAGTGTATCAAGAATAAATGATCATATTATTGTTCAAAGCATGCTTACATATAGAATATTGAAACATTTGGTGCAAGAAATTTTTTTCATAGATTCTTCGGGCCCTTGACATTATACATAAATTTTTTTGACTGATTTTCTGGACCTTCAGTGAACTGACAAAGTGAAAAACAAGGAACAACATACTGGCACATCATAAAGAACCTGTACATTACCATCTGTTGGATTGTACACATCTGAGTTCCTCACTATTTTCCTCAATGATTCCAAATATGATAATTCCATTGTGGCCTGAACAATTAAGTATGCAGTCTGCAGCTGCCCCTGAGGTTTTTTTCTCTATACTCTACTATAATCATGCAGGCCAGTTCATGAACAAAATGACTGTCCTTAACAGCTTCATTCCAAATATTTATTTTTAAAAACTCCACTGGTATTAATAATGCAGCAAATAAGACAGTAGACAATCTTACAAACCTAAGTGGCTTCAGAAAAGCATGCAAAATAGTCCCAATCTCAATTCTATATACAGTACTTTAACTACCATAAAAGGGAGGGGGAGGAAACAGAAGGGTAAGCAGCTTGCATTACATTAACATTTAATGTAATTTAGTTCTTGATTGACTGTGTCATCAAGTTGGTCTTGAATGTTAACAACCAAGCTAGATCTTCTTCAGGATGATCTGACTCCAACCTAGTCCTTCAGAACTTCCAACTGTACACCCATTACTCCTGTAATTGAGCTCATTCACCTGGTTGCTGGTGGTCTTCTCCTCTTTCCTAAAGTTATAGACTTTCCCAGAGAGCCCTTATATTGCCTTAGAAAAAAAAATGAAAGCAACATAAAAAAGATGTCCCAAACTTTCAGAGATTATATCAGAGAAAGGAATCCAAAATAAGGTAATTCTATCATCTAGCCAAAAATATAAAAATGATTTGATATGACTTTTATATCCAACAGCTTGCACATCCTACTAAAGTAAGGGACTCAATAATAGTAACTGTAAGAGGGATCTTGGAGTCCTAGTGGGCAATCCCTTAAATATGAGCCAGCAGTATGATGCAGCTGCCCAAAAAACCAACACAGTCCTAGGCTACATTAATATTGGAATAGAATCAAGATCACATGAAGTGTTAATATTACTTTATAATGCTTTGGTAAGGCCTACTTTGAATATTGCATCCAGTCTTGGTCACCACAATATAAAAAGATGTTGAGACTCTAAAAAGAATGCAAAGAAGAGCAACAAAGATGATTAGCAGACTGGAGGCTAAAACATATGAAGTACAATTCCAGAAATTATGTCTAGTTCAATGAAAAGAAGGACTAGGAGGTGACATGATAGCAGTCTAAGGGGCTGCCACAAAAAACCTGTCTTCCAAAGACCTGAAGGCAGGACAAGAAGCAATGAATGGAAACGAATCAAGGAGAGATCTAGAACTAAGGAGAAATTTCCTGACAGCTGGATCAATTAATCAGTGGAATGACTTGCTTCCAGAGGCTATGGGTGTTCCAACACTAGAGATTTTTAAGAAATTAGACAACCGTTTTTCTGAAACATTATAGGATTTGCTGCTTGATCAGAGGGTTGATCAAGGTCCCTTCCAACTCTGTTATTCTATTATCCACATATTGCTTGTTATTATAAAATTCGCAAGGCAAATCTTGGGATTTGTTGATTCAGTGCAAGGTGGTAAGAAAAAATTTGCCAAAACATCATTACTGGAAATCTGAAAGCAAGCAAACAGAGAAAAGAATTTCTAATTATACTTTTACTAAAGCAGTGAATAACATGAAATACATGAAAACTGTAATTGATGGCACAGTTTTTGGAGATGGAGGAATCTATTAAGTAGATTCTATTAAGTAATTCATAGGAACATGTCAGATGCTATCTAGCTATGCATACAGCACTGATAGCAAATATATTATAAACTTGGTTTCTGAAGGTTTCCTTATACATATGCACTTGACATTGCCCTACAATCTTCAGCTATAAGAAAGAGTAATAGTAAATATTAACATAAGTTTGGGGAGGATGGAATAATTTAATGGTTATTAAATTAGATGATTTGGATTAATGCAGTACTATTTAAAGTGACCTCCTAAATTTATAAAATGTAACTATATTTGGAAAGGAAAAGATCATATCCCATCATATCATTTACCCAACTTTCCAATATAATAATTATTACTGTATAAACTTTGCCAGTTGCCCATATTTCTGTTATCAATACACCTGGCTAGTTACTCAGAATTATACTTTCTAAGCATGTCTGATTATTTTGTTTTTGTTTTCTAGATCTGCCTTCTATTTCTGACATTTCTATTGCGGACACCCATTAAGTTAGCATGCTCCCTTCCTTTGCAATTATATGGTAAATTTGTTAACTTCCATACAGCACTATTATATTTGTGAAGTTTCCATATTTGTGAATATGGTGCTATTTTAACTGTCCAACCAAAGATTCATTTGCCTTTCTTGTTTATCTGTGAGACAGAATGCTCCATAATTTGTTCTAAACTGCTAATATAGGGATCTCGGTTTTGTTTTAAAATGGCTGAATGTTACTTTCATTCAGTTTTTAATTAGCAATTTATTGTGGATCTGTCTTAGAGCAAGCTGATAAGATAATATTCACCCAAAAAACTATGCAGTTGTAGTAACATTTTAATCACTTTAGCCTATAGTGTTTTGTTGTTTCTGATACGATTAAGTATTCACTTAATTCTACTGTAACTGAAACATACTAGCAAATGAATCACTTGCTCATAAAATAGTACTACTGCTTCAGTTACTATACTATTGCTCTTGAACAGTAGTACTGAGCTTTCTTACGTAGATCTCTCAATGGCCTAAAACAAATTTTCACATAACCCAGTTTAAACACCCATCTGAAAAGATTTTCTTTAAATACTGTTTTCCTGCCACAAAATCTTATGTTTATCAATCTCAATAAACAGTAATGCTTCTCCACGTTAACATTTTTGTGACTTAGACTAGAGCAGGGGTGTCAAACTAGATTTCTTGGAGGGCCAGATCAGCATTGTAGTTGTCCTCCATGGGCCAACGGCGGGGAGGAGATAGGACGGACAGTCTGTTTTTGGCCTGGATGGCCTCCTGCAGAACCTTTCTATCCAGGCCAAAAATGTGCCGCAGGAGGCTGCTCACTGCCCCACCCCCCATGTCCTGTTTTGGCCAGCAGGGTGTTGCAGTAGGCTGTCCAGGCCAAAAATGGGCCATGGGGGGAGTTTCCATCCCCACCATGGCCCATTTTCGTTCGCAGAGGCCAGTCCTTTGCTACTTCCAGGCCAGCCCCACAGGCCTGATCTAAGCACCCGATGGGCCGGATTTGGCCGGCAGGCCTTCAGTTTGACACCTGTGGGCTAGAGTTAGGAAGAAAAGGTTTTCCTTTGTCTTCAAAGTGTCTGACATCAAATTATAGTTAGCAAAATGCTGCTCAAGATCATCGAGAACCCTACATGAGATGAGGAAATGGCAGATATTCAAGCAAGTTTCAGAAAGATAACACAGCTGATAACTGAAAGGCCCCCAAAATATTGAAAATAAATGTCAATATGTACTTCAGCTATCACAGAAAGGCCTTTGAGTGTGTTGACCTTATTAATATCTCCTTGGGAAAAAGGAAAACCCAGAACATCCCACTGTCCTCATGTGAAATTCACAGATAGAACATAAAGTGCAGATTCAACAAGTTGAAACAGACTGGATCCAGGTCAATAAAGGAAAAAAAGACAAAACTACACTTTTGCTTCATTTATAGAGATATCGATAAATATTGAATATATACTATGTATGTAATGTATGTAATATACTATTATATATGAGTTGAACATATATTGAGTGAAGCTGGATTGGAATAATATGAATTTAAAATTTGAGGAAAAAACATTAATATCTGTGTATGTCACTAATCTGATAGGTAAAAATCAGAATAATCTGCACACTCCGCCAGTGAAACCAAAGACACAGTAATAATAATGGAGATATGATGAAATATTAGGAAGAATAAACTAGGCTAATATTAATAAAAATACATAAAAATATATTCCTAGTTTTAAAGTTGTTTCTATATTAATATCATGTGTGTGTGTGTGTGTGTGTGTGTGTGTGTGTGTGTGTGTGATGGTAAGTGTTCTATATTAACATTCTCGAAAACCTGAACTCTGATTGGTCCACACGGACCGCAATCTGAATGGCTAACTTGGCCGCCGTGATTGGTGCGCCGAGACCCTCCCGCGATTGGCCGAGCCGATCACGGGAGAGTCAAAGCCCTGTCATTGGCCGCCGAGCCGCCGGCCGGCTCTATAAGAAAAGCCACGTGGCTCGCAGGTCCTATACGAAACTATACTTCAATAAAGAGCTGAAGTTCACTTTGAGTCTCGCGTCTCAATGAACCCAATCTACCTGATCTACCAGTAAGAGGACTGAATGGAGAATGAGATTAACTATGTTAAGACAAAATGTCTAGCTGAGCTTTTTCATCACAATAACAAGTGTATCTTCCCTTCCATTGTGTTCAGAGGAGACTACTTCTGTTTCATATTTGAACAGCAATTTTGTTAATGAAGTTTAACCATGGCTAACTTTAAAAATGATTAATGTTAACAACATCCATCTTAAAGTGTATTTATTGCAATTAAGATTAATAAAACCTAATCCAGGTTCAAATAAGATAATTTGATCTACATTTTTAAATTATACTTTCTAGATTTTTATGTAAATTGAATCACAGGTACCCTACAGCTTCTACCCACATGGAATCTGCGATGATATTGTCTGCTCAGAAGCTAGCATTCAAAAATGTTAATATTTATGGAAACCTTCTTACAGACATGCATTTATGAGAAGAAAATACAGGGAAGCAAAATCATATAAAATGTAAAACGAAGTTATTTTTATATCTTATAAAAACTTGCATTTTAAAAATGAAATATATAAAACAATGCAGAATCCTGAATGCAACAGAGACTAAATTAACATGACAATAAAACTACCCGCACCTTTTAAGCTCTGGCTGATTAGTATTGGAAGCAGCTTTGTTTGTACTTTGCATAAGAAATATTTCTAGGCAATATAATAGATTTTCATATCCAAATTTAGGGAGAAAAAAAATCCCACAATCAAATTACTTTTCCAATGATAAGCTTAGTGGCAGTTGCTGGATAAATTGGGGGGACACATAAACATTGCAAAGTACTATCTGTTCATAGAGAAGGAAACAAACTAGGGTAAGTGGTAAAAAATCAATTAACTGAATAAAAAGTTGTCAACTGAATTAATATTAAGGGTAGATGAAAATAACCCTGTCAGATATTGGCTTCCCAAAGTATTACATGGATTATACACGTATCACTCATTAAAAAAGGACACTTTATCAGGAAAAAAAATCCCAATCAGAGCTAAAAAGGAACATAACAGCAAATTAGCCTCAGACCATTTTTTTTTTTTTGGCTGTTTACCTCACAGAAGTAAATTCAACCTCAAAACCTTTGCCATTAACAATTTTTAACCATAGGAACATTAATTGACATTCTTATCTGAGACAGATTCAAAATTGCAGTTTGAAGATTGAAACTTAAAATTTAAATTTAAATTAAAGTTGGTTGGATCCTGCTTCATAAGAAGCAAATCTACTCCTAAACAGAAAAGAGTCAGAAAAGGAAAGGAATATTCACATTTATACAATATCAGAATATTATTATTTTACCATTTAATTAGGTTTCACTGTAGCCAGTAACATGTGCAGGAGCCTATTAAGAAATAACATCCACATGCCAATTATGGAAACATTTGTATTTTCGTTGAATAAAATGCAAAAACCTTTATACCTAAATATTATTACAGTTACACATATTGATGAAATACTGAAACAATGGCATTAAGAAAAACCGAAGGCAAAAATCTATCAAGTTTGCTCTGTGATGATCAGTCCAATTCAACCCTTTATACATAATCTGTTTTCAAAATGAAATGTTCACATGTTGCATTCAGATGGCCTGCTTTTCCACAGAGAAAGTCATTAAGCCTACATGTAGTCCACAACTAATGACTACTACTGAGATGTGAATTTCTGGTATAAATTGATGCAATTGTAATATGAGTCATCAGGTGACAAGACCAGATCTTGCAACCATTTTTACCATTGTGGTTACACAAATCACATGGTCATTAAGCAAATCCATTCCCCAATAGACTTTTTTTGTAAGAAATTGGCTGGGGTCATTAAAACTGGATGTAAAGGCAACCCAGTTGCCAATCACCCCAAACTGCAGTCAAGTGATCAGGTTGTAAGTGAAAGGAGGTCATAAATCACTTTTTTTTAAAATCACTGCAACTTTGAACCTCCATTAAATGATGGTCACAAGTCAAGGACTACCTATATTCCACTTTATGAGTGAATCAAACCTTCCAAGAATCATCTACAACAGGTTCTACATGGAGAACACCCAGAAGCTTCAATAGCGCCAGAATGTTCTCACACATATCATATTTTATTTTCATATGTTTTAATTTTAATTGTAGTTTCTTTGTCTATTGTGAGCCACTCAGAATTGTTGAGAGTTGGCTGACATACAAGTCTAATTAATTAATATCAATAATAATCCCAGTCCAATACATTATAGTTTCTGGTACTCTGTAAAAAAAAAGTCATCCTATTTCCTCCATCCTCTATGATTTTTAACTTATTAGCCAAAGGTATACAACATAATATATGTTAAATTTACCTTGAATCAAGGCAAGTGCAAAAGCAAAGGTATAATGCAAAAAGCCTTGTAATAAGGTTAGGATAAAAATTCACACATACTTTAATATACACCTTGTTATGTTGCAACTTTGCTTTTCCTCTGGGTCAGTTAGAAGATGAATTTCTATTAATTAGCACTAGGTCTTCACTTCATTATCATAAGGCAATTTCATTTGCAGCTGCTGTGTCAATTTTTCTCTTTAAAACAACCTTATACAACCATTTACATAACCTGCCAAGCCAGGCAAACTATGCAGCATTTGTAAAATATCTCATTAAAACAATTTCTGTCCTATTGAAAAATATAGTCTTTAATGTCAACTATGCTTATTGTGATGGCAGCATATAACCATACATCTCTACCCATCAAAGCTTTCTAGCTATCATGGAATCTACCATTTTTAACCAATAATTATCAATAACTGTCCAAGAAAGTAGGCAGGCATACATAGCAGCTTACCTTAGAATGCATAGGCACACTTTGCCTCCTGATGTTAAACGACAAAATCCAAATCTTTGCTTGCTTTCAATGTCAGTAAGCACAAAAGTAAAATGCTGTCCAACTTGCGTTACCCTAGGGGGAAAAACAGTGTTAGGAGGCACTTCCTTTGACATTAAAAAACAAAAATGCAGAAAATTAATATTAATATTATTAGTTTGTTATCATAAAATAGTTTTATAAAATAAAAAAGACAATTTAAATCAAATCTAAGTAATATGGAAAATGATATGAAAAGACTTTGGCATGATCAGACATAGATGTAGTATAGTAGTCTTCACTTAGCACAGGGGTGTCAAACTGGCGATCCGCGAGCTGGATGCATCATGTGCAGGCCATGTGCACCCCGGTTCCGCAAAGGCAAAAAAGTCATGATACGACACGTGACATCACATGACGAGATCAAGTTTGACACCAGTGACTTAGCAACTACTTCATACAGCAACCATTCGTAGTTACAAAGCGATAACCAAGCTGCATTTATGACCCTTGCAAGTCTGTAAAGCAAATGAAATCTGAAGTAAAATCATAAGCATAATTGGGGTTTCACTAGCAACAGCTTCACTTAATGACCTAATTGCCAATCACAACTGAGATTGCTAAACAATGATTACCTGTATAACTTTTTTTAAAGAATGTAGAATGTTTGTACTTAAAAGAATAGCAGGAAATTTCTAGATAAAAATTTCTAGAAATTTCTAGAGCTTTAGTGAAAAAAATGCTGTTGGTAGTATGAATATTAAAATATTACTTTGTAACAGGAAATAAAGAATTTAAGACGTTAAATTTTTACTTTGACCAGAAGACCTTAAAATGGAGATTACAGTCTTGTGAACTGACTCTGGTATCCAAATTACAAACCAAATACTAAGGGAATACGGATTTTTAAAGTAGCCGACACTAACCATTAAAAGGAAATGTAACTTTTTAAAAAAGTAAATAGTGCTCCAAACTGTTTTCTAATAAAACCTAATGTTATTGTACGTTTCTCTCTCTTTTTGTTTATATATGTGTTTAATATAATCTTAATAGCCAAAATAATAAATCATTGATCAACATATTCATCAATCTTGTTGACTACAAAGGACTTTTTCAAGGTCACTATAATAGATGGCAACATTTTAGATACATATTTAAACAACAGGGTATACTCTGACAATGGGATAGATAGGGAGTTTTTCTATTTCTATATTTATTATCAAGACATAATTTGAAGTTTTCTTGGAGGGCAGATTAAGGATTACTCTTTTTATATATGGATATGTAGTTATCAACATCAAATATGAGTTGTTTGCCCTTCTACAGGAAAAAAAAACATTTTCCTGTAGATTTATATGAGTCTGTGTAATTGTTCAAGAATGTGTAGTCATTCATGTGACAGAAAGATTTACATAAAAGTTATGAGCTGCTTATATGCCTTTGATACTGTTTTCATTAGCATATATAGTAAACTTTCCAGTTTTACAAAAACAAATGTTCATAGCTTAAAAGTACAGCTAAGATAAAGACAAAAAGTTGCAAAATGAAAAATGATATGAAGAAAGTAAATAGGGATTTTTTCCAACACAGAAGCAAATGAAGACAAAGTAACTTCATAAAAAAGGACAATCTCAATGAATTGAGAATTATTTTGACAAATATCCTTTTGTGTTTTGCTAGTTGAAAATTATGTATGATCCAAAAATGATACTTCTATATTAATATTCATTCTACTTTCTACAGCTTAGTTCATACGTTTAACTTTAATATTTTCATTAAATGATAATATATTCCAGTGGTTGCCAACCGGTGGGCCGCGAGAAAATTTTGGTGGTCTGCAGAGAAATGTCACCCCCAGAGCACCCCCCAAAGCAATTAATCCAGGCTGCGCGGGAACACAAGGCTGCACTGCCCACATGGTCTGCAGGAACCCTCCCCCTCCACTCACTCCTTACCTGACAAGCTTGCCTACTAAGTTGCTATTTTTCCTTTTTTCTTTTCTGCTGTGCCAGGAGATTTAGATTAGCTAGAAAGCAGGAAATTATTGGTTTTCTTGCTTTCTAGCTGATCTTTAGCTCTTTAACTCTACTTTTAAACAGAGCCAAATCTTCCTTAGGACTGAAGCAGTGCAGACTCAGGTAGCCGATGGCAGAAACATAGATCTCTGAGTGAATCTGTGATTCTGTGAGCAACTCAATTTGCCTGCCTGCTTTGCCTGCTTTTGGGTAACTGTTGCTCTTTTTTATAAAAAAATTCAATATTTACATAAATATTTATAATATTCATATATAAGCCATGCCCAGCTAGTCACATGACCACCAAGCCACACCCACAAATTAGGCCACGCCCACAGAACTGGTAGTTAAGACATTTGAATCCCACCCTTGCCTCTGTGTGTGGGGGGGGAGGGGGAGAGAGGTTAGATCAGATCTCTCTCTCTCTCTCTCTCTCTCTCTCTCTCTCTCTCTCTCTCACACACACACACACACACACACACCAAGGTCAGCAAGCCACCGTCAGTCAAAATTCATATTAGTGGTCCCGGGATTTAAAATTATGAGTTCGGTGGTCCCTGAGGTCCAAAAGTTGGCGACCCCTGATATATTCTACCTTTAATATTTAGTACTTATATATATCATAAGTAAAACATATTGGAAGAGCAAAGAGAACTCGGTAAGTTCTAACTATTTTATTCCATATAGCTGGTATGTCAAAAATCCACTGCAAACCACTTTCTACAGCAGGGGTCTTCAAACTTGACAGCTTTAAGATTTATGGACTTCAACTCCCAGTATTCCTTCTCAGTCATGTTAGCTCAGGAATTCTGGGAGTTGAAATCCACAAGTCTTAAACTTGCCAAGTTTAAAGATCCTTGTTCTACAGTGAATGCATAATACAAGTATATTATCATTAATTCTGAAGCTATACTCTATGAACCAACTTAAATTGCCCGGGCTTTGCCGAGTCTGGATTTTAGAAATTACTACCTAAACAGCCACCATTTATACTGAAAATTTTCATGTTTTCTAATATTTACTAGTGCATAATGTGACATTATGAAAGAATTTGAATCTTTAACCTTAAATTATGTTTCTCAATAATACAAAGAATAGCTAATAATGTCATCACATCTTTTGCTTTCACAGCATAGACATTACGAATTATTTTGAAGCTACAGTATACAAAAACGCTATGAGCTTCCTTCTCTTGCTTACTCCAAATTATAGGAAAGCCATGTCACTCTATGAGAATACAAAATTGGAAAAGAAGTCTGGTAGGACCTTTTCAACTAACAAATTAAAAGGCATAATCTTGTATGATCTATTGCTCATTTCATTAGATGTAACGGAGTAATTACATTGATATAGGATATAACTTTGAGATGGAGTAAGAGGGTGGGCTCGATGTGTCTATTGATCTCATTGGGCCTCTGAATGCCTGATTTATTCTACCGTGTTTAAATGCCTGATTTATTAAATGCCTGATTTATTCTACCGTGTTTCTCACAAAATAAGGCCGGGCCTTATTTTTTTTGGACCCCCGAAAAAACGGCTAGGCCCTCTTTTCAGGGGTGACTTAATTCCCACCCTTGCACCCTCGGATGGGCAGGCAGCGACAGCTTGGATGTTGACCTTGGCGTTGGTGGAGCACTTCGTATTGGGAGACCTTCCACCACTGTTGCTTTCCCTTCTCCCTTGCTGCTGTGGCATTTACAGCAACACCGTGGCATTTGGCGCAGCCACGTGCGGCCAGCCAGGGCTCCTCCCTGCAACCAGAGCCCGGCGGAGACACTCGGCTTCAGGCGCTCCTGTCACCGTCTTCCCTTTGCCTTCAAAGGTAAAGCCAATTACTTTAAAAATGATGCCCTACTACAACAAAGACTCCCCTGCCTGAGAGGGCAGCCCAACCCCACATGGGGAGGTGAATCTCCCCGGGTCGCAGCACAGGATCGGCCCACCTTGGGAGAAGCGCCCAGCTGCCATCCCTGCCTGGTGCCAGGCAGAGCGCGAAGAGCTTCACCTGGGGTGCCCAGCACAGCTGACAGGCCGTCCCTCTTTCCCGGCAGCAGAGCTCTCACCAAGGCGAGCGCCTCACCGCCGGACCCTCCGCTCATCCCGCCAGGGCCATGCGGGCTGGGCAGAGCCAGGAAAGCGAGCCGCGGATGCACGCCCGCCTGCCAAGCAAAAGAGCCGGGCTGACTTGAGCTTGGCTTCCTTCCCAAGCCCCTCCAGTGCGAACCCGAAGGGGCCACTGGGAAAGGCTGCCCGAGGCAGTGATAGTGCCCACCCGTTCGCAGACAGGGAGGAGAGGTGATGGAAGCGCTGCTTCCCTGGCCGGCAGAGAGAGCCTGAAGCCGCCCATCCTTTCCACCGCTCACCCAGCCCATCCCCATCCCCATGCATCTCCAAATGCACCGGCAGTTCCAAACACTGCAGCGGAACGGGCATCAGGCAGAGGCGCTGACTCGGGGGGGGGCAGCTCAGAGGAGGACGCGGCGCAGGCTGTTGCCTTGCCTCCCTGTCCACAGATGGGTGGACGCTATGACTGCCTCGGTGGCCCCTTCGGGTTCAGGCTGGAGGGACTTGGGAAGGAAGCCAAGCTTGGGTCGGCCCAGCTCTTTGGCTTGGCAGGCGTGCGTGCACCCATGGCTCGATTTCCTGGCTCTGCCCAGCCCGCACGGCTCTGGCGCGGCTCTGATGGGATGAGCAGAGGGTCCAGCGGGGAGGCGCTCATTGCCTTGGCGAGTGCTCTGCCGCCGGGCAGGAGAGCCCACCTGTCAGCTGCGCTGGGCACCCCAGGAGAAGCTCTTGACACTCTGCCCAGCACTAGGCAGGGATGGCGGCTGGGTGCTTCTCCCGGGGTGGGCCGATCCTGAGCTGCGGCCCCAGGAGATTCACCTCCCCACGTGGGGTTGGGCTGCCCTCTTGAGCAGGGGAGGCTTTGTCATACCGGTAGTAGGGTGTCATTTTAAAAAGAATTGGCTTTGCCTTTGAAGGCGAAGGGAAAGCGGTGACAGGAGCTCCTGAAGCCGAGTGTCTCTGCCAGGCTCTGGTTGTAGGGAGGAGCCCTGGCTGGCTACGCATGGCTGTGCCAAACGGTGCGGCATTGGTCTAAATGCTGCGGCAGCAAGGGAGAAGGGAAAGCAACGGTGGGGGAAGGTGTCCTGATACGAAGTGCCCCACCAACGCCAAAGTCAACGCAGGCAGCACCATATCCAGGTATGCAACAAAAGTACTTCCTAACGGCAAGCCCCCCCACGCCATTCCCCCCCCCCATTTTGCATGTTTAATATAAGCCTTAATTTGGGGGGAGGGGCTTAATTTGATTTTATGCCAATAAAACATGCTGGGCCTTCCTATTGGTGGAGGCCGTATTGTTGGAGAAACATGGTATCACTTGAGCATCTCAAATGATGGATCAAAACATGTAGCTGAAGCCTAAAATCTAGCTATAAATGCTACATTTGGTAGTACATTGGATGAAAGCATGTAGGATGCAAGGAGATGTGTAAGTTTTCTATATAACATGGTATTTATGTCTCCATAGTATAGTTTTACCATGACATCAAAGAAGTGGACTCATTCTGTAGATCAGCTGGTGATAAGGAAGAAGTTGATATCATGATAAAATGTACTGAAAATTCTTTTCCATGGCTCCAGATAATGAAAATCTCATAAACATATCTCCAATAAAGGAAGTAAATGTTACAATATTATTTGATCAACTGTGATGGAAATTGTAAGTCCTTTTAGTAGTGTCTCAAATTTGGTGAATATTGGTGAATTAAGCATGATTGACAGTATTTATAGATGAATTCCAAATCATATTTGTCTAATAAATATAAATCTGGGAATGCAATTAGCTGATACTATTAAAATGAGTTTTTGTATTTTTGTTCTCTTTTTTAATGTGTCAGATTTGCTTAAATATTTTCAAAAATATTGGCTTTGAGATGCTTTTTCTTGTAGAAAAATGACAAAAGTGATGGAATTGCTAGGAACAAATTGTTTCAGTTATTATAGCTCACATAATTCTACCACTGACTAAATAAGCAATAGAACAAACATTCCTCACTAATTTAATAAATGAAAACCCATAGAAGAGAATTATTTGTCATTCAGACTTGGAAGTGTGGGGTCTTTGGTGCACTCTGAGTTTAGTTTTTTTTTCCCCAGATGTTTCATTAACAAATTAGTAATGTATCAAGAACCCTACAAATGAAAACCTCTCCAAAATATAATATAATATAATTTTATTTATTTATTTATTTATTTATTTAATTTGTTTATTTATTTATTGCATGTATTTATTTATTTATTGCATTTTTATTGCATTTATTTGCTGCTCATCTGACAGTTCAGGAATTACATATCTAATCACTGGAAACCATTCTGTCAGCAAATGGTCAAATGAAACTTTTAAAATAGCTACAGAGAAGGAAAAATATAAATCAATCATAAAATGATCCAATGTCTTAACAAGCCACAAAGTTTAGAACTACAAGATAGTTCAGAACTATTTTTCTATTTGCAGCTGGTGATCTACAGATCTAAGCATTAAAAAAATATTTTCACTGTTAAGGACAATGAAATTATAATTGCATTTGACAATGAAAAGGCAGGATTAATTTCACTTTAATTAAGCATGATTTCTTCTAATTCATTGAACAAACTCTCAAGTTAGTTGACTTTTGTTAGTCTACCTCCTGTCTTAGATAAAATCTCTACACAGATTTTAGCTTCCAAGTGACTGTTCTACTTAGCACTATATTAATTCCTATATTCAAATATTCTCCTTCATAAACTGTATTACATTTCTATGTTCTCCTTTATAAACTGATAATTTATCCAGTTGTAGAGCTGATCAAGTTTTAATTAATTTTGATACTTGACTCAATTATTCTCCTACGCTTTTACCTTAACTACTTGATAAGCAAATAGTTTTTTCCTTGACTGTGAGATCTGAATATCAATTTAAATTAATCTAATCCAGGTAAGGAGATAAAAACAGCCATTATGCGATGATTCATCATTGTATTATGTCACATTTAACCTGTTCAAAGAATACTGTATATGTGTTCACAGAATGATTTGAATGATTTTTTTGAAACTGTTAACATTAATATTTATACATATTCCTGAATACATAGGGGAAAAATGTGGTATTTAAATTTAAAAATAAGAAAATGGCACTCATTAAGAATTTTTTTATCAAGGGCTATATCATTGCAATTTTTATTTTAAAAGCTCTCACCTCAAACATAAAGAATATTTTTTAAGTTGAAGTTTCAAAAAAAGCAATATCACTGTAATTCTCTATCATAAAGGAAGTTATACTGTAAAATATATAAACTGTAGCCTCTCCTTGGGCCTTTTCTTCCTTGCCTCATTTGGTTGTTAAGATTCAACATTTATTTTGGTCTTCTTCCAATAACTTTCACACTTTTGAAATAAAAGTCTGTTCTAATCTATAAGTAAGGTGTTTTTTTTTTATTCTAGTGTCCCAAAGGTGCTTTTTCAAGAGGCACCTGGACTTTCTGGTTTTTCTTTGAAGACGTTTCGCTTCTCATCCAAGAAGCTTTTTCAGAGCTAAAGAAGCTTCTTGGATGAGAAGCAAAGCATCTTTAAAGAAAAACCAGAAAGTCTATTTGCCTCTTGAAAAAGCACTTTGGGGACAACCATGACCTGGATAACTGAGAATCTCCTTAGATATCTTATTCTAAATTGTTAAGAAAGACAGAAACCATTAGCTATGAGAAGCAGCTGGATGATCTTGGACCAGTCACTCTCTTTCAACCCAATCCATCTCACAGGGTTGTCATTGTGTGGAAAATAGCACCCATATATCTGCCACCTTGAATTATTTGTAAAAATAATGAAGATGGGATAGAAATAAATAGACAAACAAATAAACATTTCTTCCTAGTTACATAGGCCTTAAAGTGTCCACTCAAATATTGCCATTTTATTCATAATGTATGCATAGTTTATAATTGAAAATATCCTGGACCAATTGTTTTATAGTACAGTGATTAATTTTTAAGAAAACCTTAACTGCTTCATTGTTTCTAATTTTCTTCATTTGTAGTTGTTGATTTAGTAACCAGTAGGTTTTAATGCTTTACCAAGAACACTATCTTAACTATATTAAGTTATATGCATTTTTACTTTCTTTTCAACTTTTCAGTAGCTCCTCTAAATTCAGTGGGTAAGATAGACTGCATAACACATATATGCAGATCTGAAGAACAGGGAGCATTTCCAATGCAAATCTATTTTCAGATAAACACTAAAAGAGCAATTGATTCAGCAAAACAACAAAGAGATCCATTTTGTATATAATAAAAAACTAATAATATTTCTATTAGAAGAAACATTGGCAGGCTTCATGGCTCAAACATAACTGTATTTCACAAGGTTTTAAATCTACTATATTTTTCCATCAGAATAGTTATGATGTGATTAAACTTACTTTACAGAGTTAAAAAAAGACTGATTCTGAAATTACAGTCTCATTGTTGCTCTTTCTCAATTTGTTTTATTCAAAGTTTGTTTTATTTATATAGGCCTATTTTTGGCCTGCAGAGTGCTTCTGGATGCCAGGGAGACTGAAAATGGGACTTACGAGGGTTTGAAAGGCCAAAAATAGGCCTGTATTCACTCTATATGACACACAGACATTTCCACCCACTTTTTTTGGGGGGGGAGGGGGGAGTGCATCTTATAGTCCGAAAAATACAATAATCCTTACTAGTTTAATTTAAAAGCTCATATCAATTCCTAGTTAATTTTCATTATACTTTATTTGATTTTTCAATTTACCCTCATTTCAAAATACTGTATTAAAGACACAGAATGATTAGTGGAAGCTAATGAAAAGCAATTGGCTAATTAAAATCATTTTAAACAATGCCCCAAAATGTTTCTTGAGTTACAAAAAAATATATTACACAGGGTAAATATCCATAATTAAAATCAATTATATGGGATAGAACGGAGTCCTACAGTTGACAGAATGTTTGTATATGAGAGTCAAATCTTTATCTGGCTATGAAGTCCAGTAGGTGAGCTTGGAATTTTTTTAGTTATTCTTCCTGACATGTGCCCTCCAACTGGATTAAAGAATTGTAAAGAATTATCTCCATTGAATTCTACCGGTTAAAGAAATCTCCAATGACTAATCAGCTACCGGTAACTTATAATTAAGCATTTCATTAAGCCTTCACAGAGTTCCACATGGAACAACAATTCTGCTTAGCTGGTGTCATAACAGCCATTCTCAGAAGAGGTGGGTTCCTCCTATGACAAAATGAGGAGCAATGCCTCTTCTAATGGCATCTGTCACCCATATTTTTTTTTAAAAGGTATTAAAAATCATGAATGTTTTTCTTTTAAAATCTACTGCTTAATAACAAATGCTTGCTCTACCAAACTATTAAAAATGAGTAAATACTGCAGAAGTAGATACAAATAATGTCTTATAAACTTTATATTAATCAGAAATACATTCTAAAGATTTACGGTTATATATTAAAAGCCTAAAAGTATACTAAAATCAAACTGCTACTGCCAAAGATACCTATTAAAACTTAGAATTCAGAAAACATTTTACTTCTGAATTATTTTGATACAGTGACTCAATCCATTCAATATTTTCCTAAGAAAATCAAAATTTTGCAATGCAAATTGTTTTCAGAGCACCAACCTCATTTATTGAAAAGTTGTGATAAGACATACCTTGTAATGTCAAAAGGAAAGCAGAATTTAGGTATACTCTGGAGGATTGCCTGTAAAAGCAAAAATAAAAACAAAAAATGTTATACGTATTTAACAATTATCTGAATATGCCTGTAACTTTTTTCTCAGAAAAAAATCAAACAATATTTGATAGGAAGAGGAAACTGCTGCATGTTCCTGGATCAAAATAATTGATTATTAAAAAGGAATTAAGTTTGTGCTTTGGCAGATTGCAAAGACAATACCATAGAAACCCCAGGAGGGAAAGGCCTGGCCTGAAGGGTATTAACACCCTTCACATCCCTGCTGGGATTCCCTTCAACAAGGCCATATGGATTTTACAAGAAACACCGTACCATATGGGTAGGCCACGTCTGGTGCTACTTGTACTACAGACTAGCCATAGGGACTTCTGATGGATCCTGGCTCAAAAATACAAATGTTGTTTCAATTAAAATACAAACAGAGGAAAGGGAACTAAGTTGACAGCATATACATTTTATGAGCAAATGTTTTTAAAAGCTGGAACTTTTCATTTGTTATGGACAGAGTTAACCCTTTAGGATAGCAGCAAGGTTCAAAATTACCTGCCAATTAAAAAGAAAAGAAAAAGAAAAAGAAAATACCTGTAATTTTATAGAAATAATACACCTATTTCTTCCTGTTGGGTTTGACATGCTCAGTGACACTTTTCTAATTACACGAATGGCATATACTGGTTTGAAAATTTATTGGTTTTTTTGAAAGTTTTATTTGGGTTTTCACAAAAACAAAATACAAATAAAACATCTTTTTTGAAAATAGCATGGTCCCAGGTTATCACTTCTTCATACAGACACCAAACTCAATTTCATGCTCATTTTTATATTCTATTCCATATCTTATTACCGTTTTATATTTTCTACATAGTTTTTTCCCCCCTCTTTTAATTTTCTCAACTTTGTTTTAATTATCTCATCTCAGTTCAAATCATTATATCTATACTTTTGTCTGTCCTGTTTCAATTTCACATTATCTTTTCTTATTAAGCAAATTTTTCCCTGTAATTACCAATTAGAGTATGACACCTTTATATCCTTTAATTTTATCCATTCAAACTCTTATTTAAGCTTCAATGTATACTTTTAAGATTATAGCATTCAATATAATACATAACTTCCAATCGAATTCTGCTTGGCACATTCTTAAAATACACACTATATTCTTAAAAAGAAAAAATTATATATATATGTAAATAAAGCACACATTCCATTCCAATTCAATTCTATCATTAATATTCATTAAAATCTTAACATCTTTAACATTTCTTTTCGATTAAATGTCATACTTCCTTGGGAACACTTATAAACTTTCCATAGTTAATTCTTTTTTTCCCATATTTCTCACTTATATTTTTATAAATCATTACTAATAATCAAAAATGTTCCAATTTAATTCTCTCAATATTTTAATTCATTTATTTATTACCAAACATTCAACTACATTACAGTAAATATTTTATCCATCATTTTAATCATATTTTCTAAAATTATTTCTGTTTATAATATAACAATGCTATCTTGTGTACCTTTGCAGAATCCCTTTTGCAATTAAATTTTCACCCATTATCTCTAAACAAGCTTATATCCTTATATCTTTTCCCTGTTTCTCCATTTCTTGTTTCTGTCTTTTACAACTTCTTTTCCTTGCCTTCTTCCCCCTCTTCATCTCCCTCCCCTTTTTACCCCCTCGTCTCTCTACTTCTAACTCTCTCATCTGTAATCCCCTCTTCTGTTGCTTTCTAATATTATATTTATCTTTCAAATTCTTCTTCTTCTTTTTGGTTGTTTTTCTAGTCTTAAACCTTTCACTCTCTTTCCCCCCTTTTCATTTTTTCCCCCACTTAAAATTATTTGATCATTAAAGATGGCTTCTTCTTTGTCCCAATCTTCTTGTTCTGCAAGCGTTTCTTGTTGTTTCTCATAGTTCCAGATCTCCATTTGTAAGAATTGAAATACGAAGCCAAAAGAACCTCTCCCTTCTTGTGCATCTTCTTTCCATTATTCCATTTTTTAAGTTCCATTTTCAGTTCTTCTAAGAGTGATACCATTTTAAAGACTTTTAAACAACCACCTATTTGTTGCTTTTGCTGTTTGACCCAGTCAATCAAAACTTTCTCTTCTTATCTTCCTCCTGTACATTCTTTTCTGGTTGAGTTCTTCTTTGTGGTGGCCATTTCTGACCACCGCTACAACCGCCTTCGGAAAAGGGAGTAATGGCCAGCTGGGGAGGAGAGATGCGGCTCTCCTCAACCCTGAAGGCAGTCTCCCCCTTCTTCACCACCTCTACAGGGTGGCTTAGCCCCGAAACCAGCCGGAGATGAGGTTTCAGTCTGTCGGTGAAGAAGCTCAAACCGGAAGCCACTGGTTTGAAAATTTATTATAAAGTGAAGAAAATTAGTAGAATAAAGATAGCAGTTATAACTATCTAGAGTTCAATGCCACTATGACAAAACAAGAAATAGGATTGGTGCCATTCCCTTATTTTCAGCTATATGGTACCAATATTCACACAAAATTAAACTGTTTTTTTGTGACATTAAGGTAAGATTACTGAAAAGATTAATGTTATAATGAAGAAAGATTTCTGCTTGAACATGTACAATCTAAGCTCTAACAGAGGTCTGACAGGATGTTGTATCGGACATGGCAGTTATGTTATCTCTGCATTTTCACACAGGCAGAAGACGGCTAGGTAAGTAAATTTACTGCAATAATTAGGAAGCCATATACATGAAGATCTCGTCCATCTAACAACACTCTAGTATCCTGTCCTCCATGTAAATATTATTTGCCAGGTTTAAATGCTGGACCACTTCCTTCCAAATCAATAGCTGTTAGCTGCTCCTTTCCCACCCTGAAATTTCCTGCCATCCATTTTGTCTTAACAAAATGGCTTCCTCAAGCAGGACAATCAGAGCAGTGGTGGGATTCAAAAGGGTTTACTACTGGTTCTGTGGGCGTGGCTTGGTGGGCATGGCAGGGGAAAGATACTATAAAATCTCCATTTCCAGCCCACTCCAGGGGAAGGATACTGCAAAAATCTCCATTCCCTCCCCATTCCTGGGGAAGGCTAGTGCAAAATCTCTATTCCGTCCCCACTCCTGGGAGAAAGTTACTCAAAAATCCCATTCCCTCCCCACCCCACTAACCTGCTTTCCAGTTCTGTTCTCCTGTACAAGGCAACAAAAGAAGACCCAGCCAATGAGTTGGGACTCGGGAGGCAGAGAATAGATGGGACCAGGGCCAGTCAGAGGTGGTATTTGCCGGTCTCTGAACTACTCAAAAATTCTGCTCCCGGTTCTCCAGAACTGGTCAGAACCTGCTGAATACCACCTCTGAATCAGAGATTCCACCTTGCCTTCTTCAACCCTTACAAGAAGGAAAAAAATTGAAGATTGTTTGGGGGAAAACATACAAGAAGTATTTTCTTTCAGTTACTAATATAAAATTAGTATTTCACGAGGGGAATGGGTAGGAGAAATTTGGAGGAAATTGGCTAGTTACACAGATTCAGGTAGCGTGGCATAAATGTTTCAAAAATCATTGTTTTCTTACTGGATGCACCTTAATTACAGACCCTGCTTAAGAATTTTCCCTCTTCAATGAAAGAAAGGATGTTAGGAAAGCTTGGAAATATGCATCCCATGCTTCATGAGAGCTAATATAGCTGGGAAAAAATATTTCCTACAAGCATGTTTTATGTCCTCAGTTATTAGGATTTGATTAACAACATCAGGCAAAATATACATTTCTCATTATTGGATTTCAGATATATTAAATTAATTGCCATAATCTGTTATTCCTTGGAAAATTTAACTTTCACTAATGTTATGTGGCTATAATTTCATATTACATTTGTGTGAACAAATTCTTTCATATGTTTGCCTAATCTTCCAACTTTGATTTCAGGTTCTAAATCAGTGAAAAATTTTCACTGATACAAATGCAGTGTAAGACCAAAATGAAAACCACAAGAAATTGGTAAAATCACGATAGAAAGAAAAGGAATGGAAAAAAGTGCATGCTCAAAAGCTGGTGACTGTTTTATTAGGTCCTAGTCTCAGCGAGGCAATGCTATAATTTTATTTGGACCTTCCAATATATTTTCAAGAAAGATTGTCTCTTCATTTTATAAAGCATCACTAAAATCAGATTGTCACAATTTACTTAGAGATGGCAAACTAATGCTACCCTCATAAAAAAGAGGCAAAGTAATATATATAATATTTAAACGCTACTCAACTTATTAAGCTTATTATAATAGAGAATGCTGTTTCCTCCCTCTGCCTTCTTCTTCACAGTAATAAATACAAGTTTGTCTTTACCAAACCACCACAAACAATATTTCTTTGCAATATTGATTAGTAAGCACATAAGATTCTATCTCTAAGGAACTGTATTGCAGACATTTGTAACATCCCTGTACGTTTTCTAGTCTTCCATAAAATGAGAATGCACAGAAAAGAGGAAAAACAGATATTATTGTATTTCACTGTAACAGATATATCAGCCCTTGCTGCAACATTGTGAGGGGCAAACTAACTCAATACCTTTCTTTCGATCCTTCCCCCATCTGTGTGTGTGCGTGTGCACAAACACACGTACACACACACACACACACTCTCTTCTGCAAAATATGGCCTCAGCTCGCTTCCCAACTGGCAGGATCATCCCTCAGGGGACAAGTCTTTAAACCTCCGCACTCTTTAAAATTCAGCCAGCCAGCAAGTCTATACACTGGTGTATAAACAGTACACGAGAAAAAAAAAAAATCCCCCCAGCTTATGTCAATGACAAAGCAACTCAGCAGTTGACTGTTTCTCCCCTGACAGTATAAGCCAGATCAATAGATGGAAGGCTACCTAGGCTTGTAAAGATCAGTTCTCTGCTTTAATTACAGGTGTTATTCAGATTTTACAATAAAGGAAATTAACATGTTGTGCAGAATGTTTCTTAGGATTAAATATGCAATCAGCTGAAAAACTAAATTATGGAATATTTGTAGAAAGTATACCCATGTTAAAGTTGACTGAATAACACTGAAATACCCTTTATGACAGATAATGTTTCTATAGAAGACAAAAAGCCATTAAAAATATGCTTAAGTCATGCCTTGGCTAGTAGTCAGATCAATTTGACATTCTGGTAAAGAATTTCTGTAACTAGTGCTGTAAAGAGATACTGAATTTTTTTTTCTTGGTAATGATATCAGTAAAAAAAAAAAAAGTGTCCGGGGCTAATATACCCGGATTACATCATGGTCATTCAGGATATCCTGAGAACCATGGGTGCAATTCAGGTAGATTAGAGAAACAAAAGCATTTTTGTAACCTTCCTGCAACCAAAAAAATAAATAAAAATAAACTACTCTTAAAGACCAAAGCTGTTAGATAAACCAGTCAATGATTTTGCTTATTAGAAGTAGCTTTAAAATTTCACAATTAAATTGATTACTAAGAAACAAATAGGGAATGTTTCTATGCTATAAAGAAAAATATATTTTTCTGAATTTGCTTTTACAAGTTTTAAATTCTGAAACCCAAAAATGAAAACAGCATACCTTTGCTGAAGGAACAGCAAAGGCTTCTCTACCTAACCCTTTCTAATATACAGGTAGTCCTTGACTTACAACCATTAACCATTTAGCAACTTTTCAAAGATACAGTGGCACTGAAAAAAGTGACATGACTGATCCTCTTACTTAGAACCACCTCAACATCTCCATGGTCATATGATCAAAATGTGGATGTTTAGCAGCCAGCACATATTTACAATTGCAGTATTCTGAGATCATGCAATCACCATCTGTGATCTTCCCAGCTGACCTCCAACAAGCGAAGTCAATGGGGGAAGTTCATTCCCTTAACTGCAGTGATTCACTTAACAATCATAGCAAAAACGGTCGTAAAATCAAGTGTGACTCATTAAATCCCCACTTTGCTTAGCCACAAAAAGTCTGGTCTCAATTATTATCGTAAGTCGATGACTACCTGTATAGCAAGAATAAGGGTCGTTGGTTCTTACCTGATACAACCTTTCTCTTTGGGTAGAGATAGCATTCAGAATTGGGTTATCAGTCACTGCTTGCTGATTGGACTGAGTCCGTCAGATTTTTTTTTTTAAATAAAGTTTTACTGAGTTTTAACAAAACAAATAAAACATCTTATTTGAGTACAGCATGGTTCCGGGTTATCACATTTCCATACAGACACAATTTCATATGCATATTCATCTCATGTATTCAACTTCATATCTTATTACTCTTTTTCCAACTTCTTACTATTTCTCCCTTTACTTTTCTTAATTTTCTTTTATGGTTATCTCATTTTCTTCTTATTCAGTTGTATTTCTTTTACCTAAATTTCTACATCTTTTTATTCATTGTACTTATACTTTCATCTGTCTTGTTTACAATTTCATGTATTCTCTTCCAACATTCTTAAGAAGCAAAATTCCCCCTATGATTGCCAATTGAAGTGCAACACCTTTAAATCTTATTGTTATTATCATATGAAATCTCATTAAACATAGAATTTGTGCATTCTAAAATTATAACATTCAAATTTCTAATATCTATTTTATATCATGTAGATCTCATCATTCAGACTCTGCTTGGTACTTCCCCTTGAAAATGTAAAAAGAAAAATTCTAAAAAACATAGCAAAAACAATATATATATGTAAACATTAGTAAACAAAATAGTTATTCAAAATCATTCTGGTACTGGTATGAACCTTGTAAATCTTTCACGTTTCTTTTCATTATCTATCAATCTTTGAGAAAAATTGAAATGTTTCCCTCCCTTCCTTATTATTACTTAACTGTTAATAAGCATACCATTGGATAATCATACAGTTTTATCTTATAAATTATTTCCTATTAATAAGCAAAATAATTATTCAAATTCATTCTAATAACTGGTATAAATTTCCTTATAAATCTTTCACATTTCTTTTCACTATTTTATCAATCTTTAGAAACAATTGCAATGTTTCCCTCTCTTCTTTATTATTGCATTAATTATAAATAAACATACCATTACATAACAATACAGTTTTATCTCATAGATTATTTACTTATTTCATTTCTAACTCATTACAGTATTCTACTGTCACAACACTACCTTTTGTACCTTTGCAGAATCCTCACTTTTAACTTAATTTAACCATTGTCTCTGTGTTTTCTAGCTGAGCAAATACCTTTAATCCTAGTATGTTTCCCCTTTTTCCTTATTTCCTGTTTTTGTCCCTCATAAGTTCTTTCCCTTTCTATCTTTCCCCCCTTTTTCTCATCCCTTTTTTATACCCTTCTCTCTCTCATTTTCCCTTCTGTAGTTTTCTTTTCTGCTTCTCCTTGCTGTTATACTTCTTTTTCAGACTATTTTTCTTTTTGGCTGTCCCCTTTGATCTCAAACTTTTAACTCCTTTCCACCTTTTCCCCCTTATTACCACACTTTGCATTATTTGATCATTGAAAATGGCTTCTTCTTTGTCCCACCCTTCTTCTTGCTCTTGAAGCTTTTCCTTTTGCTTTTCATAGTTCAGGATCTCCATTTCAAAAAATTCAAATACAAAGCCAAAGGATCTTCCTCCCCTTTCTGCATCTTCTTTCTGTTTTTTATGTCTCATCTTCAGTTCCTCCAGGAGTGATAGTATTTTAAACACTTTTGAACAACCACCCGACTGACTTTAAGTAAAAACAGAAAAAGAAAGAAAAAACCAATGCCAGAAACTTTTTTTAAAAATCTCCAAATGATCCCAGACTATTCCTTCTTGTTTCTTTCCTTTACTTTTCCTTTCCGTGGGTTACTGTATCTTTTAATAAGATTTCAATTACAATGTATCCTTGGGAGTCTTTTCAAAGTTTCACTACTAATCCTCTTTATTTTTCCAGGTGGCACTCCATTTTTCCATTATTCCAAGTCCCACCCTTTTGCCTCCACTCGTCTCCTTTTTAGGGCTTTAAAATGACCAAGAAAAAATCTTTATTCTCTTTTGACACTTAGATTTCAGCTTAAGGTTGCCTATTAGTGTCAAAACAGATTAATATAAATTTCTTTCCATTCCATTTGTAATTGTCAATATAAAGGTTTAAAAAGGGTTTTTAACCTCCTTTTCTCTCTCCTTCGATGCTTAAAGATCTTCTTTCAGAAGTATCCCTCTAGGTACTTTTAGATTCAGGGTACCTTGCTTAGATGTTCTCTGTTGTTTAGCCCAGTCTGTCTGCTTTCCTCTTTGTCTTCGTCCTGCACAATCTTATCCAGTCTGGTTCTACTTTGAGGTGCCCATTTCTGACCACCGCTGCAACCGCCTTCGGGGAAGGGACTTTAGACCAGCCAAGGAGGAGAGATGCGGCTCCCCTCCACTTAGCTAGCAATTTCCCCCCTCTTCACCACCTCTACGAGGTGGCTTCAGCCCTGAATCCAAAGGATTGGGGTGCTCCAGCGGTGAGCACAGATCCAAACCGCACACAATCACCGATTTCAATCTGTTGCTTAAGAGACCCAAACCGGAAGTCGAGTCTGTCAGATCTTTGAGGACACTCTCCCTGCTGCTAAGGGTGCCCCAGAAATTGCCAAAGGAATAGTGACAGATTGACGTGTGTTCCTGTAACAATAACATGCTCCATTAGATTTGGAACGGACCAAAATAGGGTGGGACTGAATGCTATCTCCACCCAAAGAGAAAGGTCATATCAGGTAAGAACCAATGACCCTTCTCCATTATGGTGGAGATAGCATCCAGGATTGGGACATACCAAAGCTGGCTGTCCTGTGGGTAGGCCTAGTGCGGTCAGAGTCCCCTAGACAGGGTGGACCTTTTGCAGAACTCTCTGTCCAAAAGCTGCCTCCACAGATGCAAAAGAGTCCAACTTATAGTGTCTGATGAACGGAGAAGGCGAGGCCCAGGTTGCTGCTCTGCAAACCTCTTCCAGAGAGGCCTGAGTGGCCCACACTACAACGTGGCCACACTTCTCGTCGAATGGGCGATTATTCTTGGAGGAACAGCAAGTCCTTGGGCTTGGTAGGCCTTGGATATGCATAGTCTTATCCATCTCCCCACAGTTGTTAGAGTAACCTTATACCCCATTGTAGAAGGTTGGAAAGAAATAAAAAGGTGATTCAGACCTCCTGAAGGGAGATGTCCTGTTAACATAAATATGCAGGACCCTTCGAACATCCAGAGTGTTCCATTGTTGTTTTTTTAATGTACAGAATGCGGACAAAAATCAGGTAAGATTGGTTCCTGGGCCCTATGGAACCATGAGTTCACTTTGGCACAAACGAAGGGTCTAGTCTTAACACAACTTGGTTGGTGTGAAACACACAAAGGTCCTTCCTGACAGATAAGGCTGCCAAGTCCGAAATTCTTCTGGCAGAGGTGACTGCCACTAGGAAGGCCACCTTACACAATAAGAACTGCAAGGCATTAGATCTCAGTGGTTCAAATGGGGCCTCGGTCAGAGACAGCAGTGCTTTAGAGAGGTCCCATGTCAGATAGCAATGAACCACTGGAGGCCTCAGGTTTGTATTCCCCTTCAGAAACTTGCAGACAGTTGGGTGTCTAGGTGATTCTACAAGGAGAGAACAGAAGACAAGGCTGCAACCTGCCTCCGCAACTTGTTGGGAGAAAGTCCCTTGTCTAGGCCATCTTGGAGAAAGTCCAGCATCTGGGTAATCCAGGCCACAGTAGGGTCCCTGTCAGATCTAGAGCACCAATCGCAGAAAGCCTTCCAAGTTGCATCGTACATGCAATTAGTGGAGGGTCTCCTAGAGGCTTGGATGGTACTTATCACCTTGGAGTAATAATGGTCTAGGATCAGAGATCCATGCTCAATCTCCAAGTGGTCAATTGAAGCCACTGGGGCTCCGGATGTAAGACTGGTCCCTGGCTGAGAGACACTCTGTCCTCCAGCATCCTCCAAGGGCGGGACACAGATAGGTTTACTAAATCCACAAACCATGGCCTTCTGGGCCAATGAGGGGCCACAATAATGAGTTCTGCTCGTTCCCCCAACATTTTCTGAATCACCCTCAGGATCAGGACCAGAGGAGGGGAAGGCATACAGAAGCTCCCTGGGCCAAGGGCTGCATTAGGGTGTTTGTGTGTCCTGTGTGTTGTGTGCCCTGCGTTAGGGCATTCATTCCCTCCCTGTGTTAGGGCGTTCATTCCCTCCACAAACTTGGAGTAGAATCTCGGGAGTTGTGTGTTGTCTTGGCAGGCGAAAAGATCCACAGCTGGCACTCCAACGCACTCAGACAGCTCCTGAAACAAAGCGGGGTGCCAACCCCACTCTGCGTGGTCTATGGTGGCTCTGCTAAGCCAGTCAGCCTCAACATTGGCCACACCTGCAATGTGCTCAGCTCTGAGCAATACCTGGTGTCTCTCTGCCAATAAGCAGAGTTGTTCTGCCTCCAGTATCAGTGGCCGTGAATGTGTTCCCCCTTGGCAGTTAATATGCGCTTTGTTTGACACATTATCAGCCAAAACCAGGATGTCCTTATCTGAGACTGCATCTTTTAATTGCCTTAAGGCCAGATGGACTGCCCGGAGCTCTAGCCAGTTAATATTATGGCTCAAATCCGCCTAGGACCATTGTCCCTGAACCACCCTGGATTGTATATGGGCTCCCCAGCCATAAAGCCTGGCATCCGTGGTCAGTACCAACCTGCCAGGGTCCTTGAATAAGAGTCCCAGGGAGAGGGCCTTAGATGACCACCATCGCAAGGATCTAATAACCTGCAGAGATAATCTGACCTGTGAATGGGAGCAACTCATACCTGTCTTCTGATAAGGAAGAAGAAACAATTGGAGTGCCCTGGCATGCAATCTACCCCAGGGCACTATATTAATGCGTGGTGTCACTTTGTCCAGGAGCTTAAAGAGTTTATCCAGGGATACCCTGTGCTTAGATTTCATTTGCCCAATTAACTCCCTGATACTCTCAAGATGATCCTGGGACAAGGACACCTTGCAGGAAGTGGTATCTATTACAGCTTCCAGGTGGAGCAAACTATTGGTGGGAGTAAATGGCTCTTGGCCTCGTTGACAGAGAAGCCATGCTCCTGGATGGTGATTTCCAAATGCTCTGCTGCCCGAGATGGGGAGGATGACTGGACCAATATATCATCCAGGTAAGACTGGACTTTGACTTAGGGATGGCCCTAAGATGGGCTACCAGAGCTGCCAATAGCTTTATAAATGTTCTGGGACTGATGAAAGCCCAAAGGGTAAGGACCTGTATTGATAATGCCTCCCAATATAGCAGAACCTGAGGAATTGTCTATGGGCTGGAAGAATGGGAACATGAAGGTAGGCCTCAGTTAAATCTATGGAGGTAGGGAAATCTCCCTCCCTTATGCCCTCCAGAATAAACTGGAGAGAGTGCATCTTAAACCACCTGCATTTTACATGGCGGTTAAGACGCTTCAGATATAGAATTGCCCTCCATCCGCCTGAGACTTTTGGGATTACAAACAAGATGGAATAAAATCCCATGCCCTTTTGGTCCTCAAGCACCGGCTGAATAGCCTGAATCTCTAGCAGGTGCTGAATGGCTGTTTCCATGAGGACCTTCCTCTCTCTGTTTTTTGAAACAGGGCAACGAATACAAAACCTCAGGGGTATAGAGAGGAACTCTAGAGAAAGGCCCAAGCAGACCGTCTCCAGGACTCAGGTATCTGTGGTGTTCTCTTCCCAATACCTGGCAAACAAGGCCCAATGTCCCCCAATAGGAGGATTGGCATCAAATTTATCTGGGGTGTTGGAAGGGATGACCCCCAACTCCTAGAAAGGGTTGCTTGTTGTTAAACAGGCAATTTCTTCCTGTTCTGTCTTGGGGTTAATCTTGCCTGGGGTTGAAAGGTCCCTGGGGTCTAGAACACCCCTCCCCCAGTTTCAGGAGCCCTATAGAAGGCGTCAATCAGAAATCACCCCTTCTGGATCTGGAGGGCAAGATCTTCCCCTTGTCCTTGGAATCTACCAGTACCTTGCCCAGAGCTTCTCCAAATAATTTATCACCCTTGAAGGGGGCAGTAGCCAACCTCCACTTATGTCTCATATCAGCCTGCTATTGCTTGAGCCAGAGCAGGCGGCGAGAGGCTACAGTCCCACCTATTGCCTTATAGGCAAATCTGGCTGCACTGAGGGTGGCATCAGCAGAAAACTCCACAGCTGCTAGGAGTTTGTTTATATGCTGGTGTGACCTGACATCATCCAGTGGAATTCTCTCTTGCAGCTCTTGAAGCCAGATGAGAGAGGCCCTTTTAAAAAAGGATGCGGCCATGGAGGCCTTCACCGCCCATGCTGCTGACAGGTGGGTCCTCTGCAATGTTTGTTCATCCCTCTTGTCCTCTGCTTTCAACAAGTCCTCAAGCTTCCCCAAAATATCAGTGTTGGCTTGTAGGGCCGCAACTGGGGCATCCACAGCGGGCACTTCCAGGGCTTTAGAGAGATCAGCTCCCACGTTGAACAGCTTTCTGTCCAGGGAAGAAGGGCTTGGACCTGATCCAAGAGACGACCACTGCCTTTGGATGACTGTGGTGAACATCTTTGGCACAGGGATGACATCTGCTGTTATCGTTTTCTCCAAAAATAATGGGTCATTGGGATCTTCAGAAGGATCAGTTGGCTCCTGTGGTTCAGGAACCATGCCTTGCCCTGTGGTATTCTTTGCCTTAAAGAGGAGCGAGTTGAATATGGCCAGTTGGAATAGGCCTGGCATTGGGATTTGGTCAGAATCTTTCAGGCCTTCATCATCTGAATAACCTCTGTCCATCAGCTGCCCCATGTCAGGTGGGGTGGAGTGGGAACTTCCACCGGAAGCATAAGACCCTGACCCTGAATGCAGGGAAAGATCATCCTCATAATAAGACCTCTGTCTCCTGCTACGTTTTGAGGATGATGAAATTGAAGCCTCAGAAGGTGAACGCCTGGCCTGTTTCCGGGCTGCTAACACATCTTGCTTTACTGCCTCAGCTAAAAGAGCCTGCATGTTAAATTGGAATTCAGGCTCTTGTTCCACCACTGGTCTAAGTCCAGCTGACATGGGAGTAAATGTGGTCTCAGAGGCCAATCTGGATCTCTGGGCTGTCACTGGAAATTGCCCTGTTGCTGGGCAGACTGAAAAGAAGCTTCTAATTTCAGAGCCTTCAAGGGATTCTTCATCAAATCCTGCTCTTCAACTCCCCCTGTGGCCATTTCAGTTACTACTCTCCTGTCATTTTGTGAATGCCTGTCTTTTCTCAGTAACGGTCGTTCCTCATTTTGGCAGGAATCTGAGGCTATCGGTGCCATTTCTGCACTCTTTTGGGCCTCCTCTTGTCCCTTAGTCCACAGTTTCTTCAGTGCCTTACCTATGCGCCACTCGTCCCGCTCAGCTGCCTTGGAGCTCTTTCGAGCTCCTGTAGCTCTATTCCTTGGCTTGGGGCTGTCAGAGGAGATTAGTTGATCTGAGGCTGCTGGGCTGAGAGCATGATGGTCTGCGAGCTGTCTCCTCCGCTTTTCTAATTGCATAGCTAGCGTTCTGTGGAAAATCAGCCATTTTCCTCCCCGATGCTGCAAACCGAAGCCTTCAGAAAAAAATCTACTTCGTTTTCTCTAATCTATGCAGGTCAGAACGACACTCTAACTAAGGTCCTAAGTTTCAAAAGGGAGTTTCCTGTCTTCGTTCCTATCTTCTGCCCCCATTAAATGCTGCCGCGGTAAAAAGGCTTCTGAGGTAGCCGTTTAAGCCACCAAAAGCCCTCCCAAGCCAAACATGGGGTAATGGTGTGGATGGTATTTCTTTTTTTTTTTCAAAAATTTTTTATTGTTTTTTGACATACAAACAAACAGACAAAACATAAAAACATCAGCTCCCCCATATTTATATACAAACAGTGAGTCGGTTGGTTCATCAGTTTTGTGCACTCATCTCATAGTCACAATTGCAATTACCTTGTATAATAACTCTTATTGTCAATACAAACTTATAAATCATAATATCACTATTAAAAAAAGAAATTTGACTAGACTTTTGTACGATCATGCCTTTGTGAGATAACTATATTTTAAATAATTTATTCTAAAACAAATCATATAATCGTGCCAATTCTATCCTAAATAAGAGAGAGAAAAAAAGAAACAGAAAAATATTATATAAATATAATATCCAGTACCAAAAAAGAGAAAAGAAAAATAGAATCAATATTATTCCTTATTATCTAACATTTCTATTTTTGTATTTCATCATTCAACCATTGATAGAAAAGATCCCAAACTATATAAAATTGTTTATCTTCTTGCTCTCTGATTTCAAAAGTCAATCTACTCATCTCAGCACATTCCAATATTTTCTTTATGACTTCTTCCTGCAATGGAATTTTCTCATTTTTCCAATTTTTTGCAAATACAATCCTAGCCGCAGTCAATACATTTACAATCAAATATTTCAGCTCTTTACTATAAGCATCTGGTAAAATTCCCAGTAAAAAAAGCTCCAGTTTCAAGTCTATATGCTTCTTTGTCATTTTTTCCAGCCACATGTGGATTTTAGTCCAATATTTTCTAGCGTCCTCACAAGTCCACCACATATGGTAATATGAACCAGGTTTCTGATGACATTTCCAGCATTTTTCGGATTTGTTCTTGAACATTCTTGCTATCCTCATCGGGGGGAAATGCCACCTGTAAAACATCTTATACAAATTTTCTTTAAAGGCTGTAGACATTGTCATTTTATAATTTTGCAACCATAATTTCTGCCATTTCTCTAAGTCAATCCCATATCCAAAATTCCTCCCCCAAGCAATCATAGTTTCTTTAACTTGTTCTTCCTCCAACTTAATTTCCAATAAGTAACCATATAATTTTTTAATCACCTTTTCATCAGTACCCATCAAAATCTTATCTAAATCAGTTTGTTTATCATAAAATCCCTCTGCTTTGGAATCCTCATAATACTTTGAATGTATTTGCAAATATGAAAACCAATTCATCTGTATACCTTGTTCCTCTAATTTTTGCATCGATTTAAGTTCACCCTTTTCATCTAGTAAATCCCCATAGCTAACTGTTTGTTCCTTTTTATAAATTATAGGGTAAGAAAACGCTTCTATCGTCGATAACCAAACTGGAATTTTCAAATAACATTGTTTTCTTGTCTTCTCCCAATTTAACCACAGAGACTCCCGTATATAATGTCTTCTAAAATACCCCTGTGTTTTGGTTCCCTTATACCATAAAAAAGCATGCCAACCCAACAACAAATCATGACCTTCTAATGTCAACAATCTAGTTTTCCTTAATGTTATCCATTCTTTAACCCACATCAAATTTGCAGCTTGGTAGTACAACTCCCAATTAGGCAGGCCAAACCCTCCTCTAAATCTAGCATCCTGTAAAAGCTTTAACTTTATCCTTGCTTTCTTGCCTTGCCATATATACTTCAAAACAATTTTATTTAAATCCTCAAAATATTCTTTTCCAAGCCTAATTGGTATTGTTTGAAACAAAAATAAAATTCTGGGTGTGTGGATGGTATTTCTACATACCTCCCGCTCAAATACCTCAATTGTTGTAGATCGGCCCTCAGCCGATCTGCTGTCCGATGGGCTGGGCCTAAGCCCTGACAGCTGTCAAATGAGTAGACCAGTCCTCAGTAGTAGATAGTATTCAGGATTGTTATTTTTACCTAATTCTCCAATTATTTTGATTCAAATTTGAATTCTTTTAGGAGCAAAATTAACACGTAGTCCAGCTAGCTGACTGAGTCAATTTCTGGGGCACTCTTAGCAACGGGGGAGTGTCCTCAAAGATCTGACAGACTCAGTCCAATCAGCAAGCAGTGACTGATAACCCAATCCTGAATGCTATCTACACCACAATGGAGAAATTGGCTGACTGAATCTCAGGAACCTTATACTGTATAACCAAGGCCTTTAACTTTGGAGTGATATCAGTGGGCATATAGAAAAAGATACCACTTTTTAATAAGCAGCTGTATCAAAAATCCTTGACCAATTTCAAGCTCTAGGAGCTCTAAATGCTTTATACCCAACTAGAAAGTTCATAAGTTTAAAAATAATAAATAAATACAAAGGAAAAACCAGTATCACAATACCATCTGTTGCTACTTAAATTTCATGTAGCAAAAAGAATTAGTAAAAGCCACTGTGAAGTTAACCAAACAGCCACTTGAGCACATAATCATGCCTACTGCATGAAAGGGGAGGGCTGCAAAAAGTACTTAATTTATAGCCTCCATTGCATTCTCAAATGTCAGTCCAGCAGATTCTTTAATATGATTAAGACTGGCTTGTTATCATCCGCCCAGGGCTTGTGACAAATTTCACAGCACTTCAAGAATAAAATTGCTTATCTTCATAGAGATTTGCACTCTGCTTTTGACATAAAATAAGGTGCCCATTTTGTTGCCTAGCTCAACTTTATGAGTTTATTTTCTATTTGCTATGGCAAGAGACTTGTAGCTGTGCAACCGACAGCCTGCTGTCTTGAATCTTATCTGCCTTGGCTTATTCAAGTTAAGAAGGAAGAAAGGAACAGAGGAAAAATGATTGGATGAATCCAGTAAGTGATAAATATATCTCTGTGCAATGAAGTGGTTTCACTAGATTTTAAAAGAGGAAATAATGAATATACTTATGAAAGAACCCATTTGATCCAGAACTTTATAACAGCTAGTGTTTGGAAAACAAGGTTTTGAAGAAAGCCGTTTTCTTACTAAACTAAAAAAAAAAAAGGAAGAAACTGATTAACTCCTTCCATTTTAGCCTAGGTTCAGATCTGCTTTATGGAATTAATAATCATGAAATAATCTGATAGATGATTCCCTATGGGACAAAGACTGGGAAAATCCAGTACGATTCTGTTCATTTTGCTTGATATTTCATCAGCATTTGATTGACCATGGAGACTTTTATAAATGTGTCTGTCTGTGAGACAAGGTTGAAAGCACTATTCAGTGGTTCTATTCTTACTCAAAGGAACTCTCATAAAACAAATAAATTCCTTGATATCAGGGAATTTATATGATGGGATTCTACAAAGCTGCTTGAGGCAATCATCAGGGATTTAAGGTTGAAGTACCATCAATGTATTAGCAATACACTGCTCATAATATCTGAACCAGGAAAGGGTCTGCATGGCCTAAATTGGTACTTGCTTTAAATGCTCTCATGAGTTAGACAATACAGCAAAAATGAATACATCAGAGCTGAATTCTGAGAAGAACTGAGGAAGGATCAGGGATGGGATTCTACCAGTTCGGCCCGGTTCTAAAGAACTGGTAGCTCTGAAGAGCAGCAAACATCGAAACAGTTCTGTGTTTGCTGCTGTTTGGCCCACCTGCCCACCTGAGCTCTTACCTGTCCTTTATTTCCTGCTTTTTCAACCTCAGCTGCTTTGTGCGGCACAGCTGAGGTTGAAAAAGCAGGGGGAAAAGGCTTTTCAAATTCTGCACACCTGCGCTCAGCGCTTTTCAACTGTCTGGGCGGCACAGCCTAGGGCTGTTTTACACACACAATGTAGTCACTGAACCGGTAGTATCACCGGTTGAATCCCACCCCTGGGAAGGATATTGTAAGCACTGGACTCTTCCCCTTCAACCGAAAAGGATGAACTTCTGAAAGCTAGGTATTTCAAAAGGAATCCTTTATTGTAAGGTAGTGAATCCAGTATTAGTCAAAGCAGAATCCAAGATGCTTCCAGGCATACAGTAATAGATAAAGGGAGTTAGAACCCCTCCCCTTATTTAGATGTGGATGTAGTCAAACAAAGAACCAACATGTTAATTCCCCCCTCCCCTTCTCTGGGAACATATCTTAGAAGAGTTTCCCAGGGGTATCTTCCAGAGCTGGAATTTTTATGGTCCCTTCTCCTCTTGCTATCTCTCCAAGAGGTGACAAGTTTCTAGACATCTGGCTCCAGTCCTCCAGTTGTATATCATGTGCAAGTTATACAGATTCAATATAAGATTTAATATATTCAGGTTACATAAAAAAAGGATTACTTGTACCAACATTCCACCGCGCTTCTTCTTCCATTGAAGAATGGCAGATACATTAAATAGGAAATCTGACAGATATATTAAATAGGAAATCTGCTTATTCTAAAAAGGATATTACTTCCTCACAGAGAATTAGTTCTAATTTAGGGAGTTCCTGGAGTCATTATTACCACTAAAGGGGAATCTACCAGCTTCAGCTTCTTAGAGACATGAAAATCTTTCAAAAGAGTTAGTTCACAATATGGAGATACATGTATAATGCACTTTTTCACATCAATAAATTACACAAGCCTTTTTCTGAGTAGCTACTTGCAAGCTGCTAGCAATGATTACACCCTCCTTCTGCCATTTTACTTCATTTTTTTCTTAGATCACTATAGTGATGGCAATTGTTTTGCATGTACTGGCAACTTTATATCTGTATTATTTATTTATTAATAAATTTATACAGCCACCAGTCTAGCAAAAAGATTTTTTTACACAATATGCTGTATGTGTATATGCTGTATATCTTTGTATCAGGTCTTGAAGATGTAACTGGTATGGAATGAAGCAGGCAGGTTGCTTACTACGGCACCTGGCCATGCACATACCACACCAGTGCAAAGCAAAAGCTCAGGGTACCAATCAGCTATCACATACATAACAAATGTCTGCAAATACAAAATAAAATAAAATCCTGTTCATTTCATCCAACATATGTACTACTCTGTACTATGTATTTGAAATTATAACAAGGAGGCCAGATGAACAGTAAACTACTCCAGTGCAAGGGAACTACTTCTACTTCTGGAATCCAACTTTTTAACTTTGGAGGCTGTGAGATCTACAGTACCTCCTCTTCATCTGCATTTATAAGGGAGGCAGATTTTATCTAGATCAGGCAGTCTCACAGAAATTGAGAACTCAAACCATAAAAGGGCTTTTTATGGATAATAACAGCACCTTCAATTAGAGTCCAAATTTATATATAAGAAAATTAAAAGTAACCCAGAGACCAAACAAGAGTGTTCAGACCTCTAAATATAACTCAACCCTAGAATTCTAGTTCCACAATAACACTACTAGATGATGGGTGCAAAGCAGCTGCGGTTGAAAATAACTGAAAGCGAGGATGAGCACCATGAGCAACGGGAAATAGAAGAAGAGGGAGCGTCTTCTTTCAACTACACAGTCCATATGCAACCCTACCAAACAACTTAAAATGGATGACTTTTTAAAAGATAAGAAATTGATAGCATCAAAGAAGGCTTCCTTTAGAACCAAATTATGGTCGGACTTGGAAATGTGGGTAAAAGGGTCAAATTCAGCTTTCTTTTGGAATGCTGTCTCAGGTATATTGAAAGAATGTAAATTTTATTTTGATATCCCCATTCCTGCTTCAACCTGGGAGAATTTTTATTCTAATCTTCTTTTTAAACCCAATCAGGACTCTATGCATACCCAAAGCAATGATTTATTAACTTTAGAAAATCTTCCTATCTGGCCCCGTTTCTGTTTCAGAAATTAAATCCATTATTCGATCATTAAAAGCTAATAAGGCACCTGGTGAAGATCTTTTGCCCCCGGAATTATTTAAGACTTATATGGACTGGTGGGCGCCTTTGTTAGCAGTTTATAAACAATACTGGCCGCATACCTGTGGGTTGGGAAGTGGCCATTATTGTTCCCTTACATAAAAAAGGAGACAGAGGCAATCCAAATAATTACAGACCAATAAGCCTAATTGGAATTGTTGCTAAAATGTATGCAAAGCATTTGTTGAGCAAAATTGAAATCTGGGTTATGGAGAATAATCTTTTGGCAGAGGAACAAGCAGGCTTTAGACCAGAGCGATCTACCATAGATAATTGCTTCACATTATATCATTTGGAAACAAGGTATTTAAAAATGGGTAAGAAATTATTTACTGCATTTATTGATATAAGTGCGGCTTTTGATTCGTTCAACAGAAATATCTTGTGGAGGAAACTGGCGGACCTGAACATGGAGCCCAGACTCCTTTTTCTGGTTAGGGCCCTTTACTCAAACACCCATGTGAAAATCCGTACTGGCGTAAATGGAGCCCTGTCTAGGAGCATACCTACCAATATTGGCGTAAGACAGGGCTGCATTTTAGCCCCAATGCTTTTCAATCTCTATGCCAATGATTTACCAGGATTCCTACATGCAGTAGATTTGCATATGGCAAAGATTCTTGATAAATTTATTAATACCCTTTTATATGCCGATGATATGGTATTAATGTCTCATTCACAAATAGGCCTGAGGAGACTGTTGCATAAGCTGAATACCTATTGTACTTTGAATTTCTTAAATATTAATAAAAGCAAATCCAAAGTGTTGGTTTTCAGCAGATTAATGGGGAGTCAACTGAATAAGTAAATTCTTACACCTACCTGGGAGTGGTCTTTACTAATACAAGATCTTGGCTTAATCACTTTAAAAGTAGTGCATTAAGAACTGAGATAAGCACCAAAAGATTATATAAATTATTTAACCATAATTACCCAGGTACTTTGACCCCTATATTCAAAGTATTTAGGGCAAAAATAGTTCTAATGCTGACATACGGTGCAGAACTGTGGGGTTTAAATAAAGCCTCCCCACTTGAACAAACACAGACCCGCTTTTTAAGACACTTATTGGGGACTGATAAGAACACTTCTGCTTCAGCAGTCAGAGTGGAATTGGGTATCCACTCCTTACAAAGCCATTTAATAATTAAAACATTTACATACTGGCTAAAGATGCAATCAATGGATTCGGATAGAATTCCCAAACTATGCCTAATTGAACAGTTAAATAAGTTCCAATTTAACTCCTGGGCCAGTCAATTCCACAGAGCCATCTTAAGACATGGGTTTTCTACCCAATATTTATTGACAAGTGTTTCCCAGGCAAGAGAAATTTTTAAACAGAAAGTCTTGGATATTAGTGCCCAGACTGACATGGAATTATTAGCAAAATACAGATCTATAAGATGGTTGGCTAAGAATACAAACTTCTTCCAACCTGAAAAATACCTTTCAATGGGTAGGCCACAATTACAGAGAAGAGCCTATACCAGAGCCAGATCTGAGTTACTGGATTCCATGTCCAGACATGGGCACTTCCACCATGTACCATACTACGAGAGAACCTGCTTATGTGGTTCATCTGCCATTGAAGATATTTCCCACATCTTGTTCAACTGCCAAATATATGCCCCCATTAGGCTTAAATATTTATCATCTCTACTGGAAAGAACAGCCCATTGGGAATCAAACCACAGATTGTTATATTTCCTCCGGGCCTCTAATGTACATATCGTCTGTAGGACTGCTAAGTTTATAATCAAGGCAGCGGTTCTAAGAACCCAATATATTGAACAAACTGGTGTATCCTGCAAGGGTGATCTATTATCCAATTTTTGACTCCCTGGTTTTCCACATAGGTTTTACTATTATATTCTTATATATCTAACTTATCTGTATTTTGCCTTGTTATATATTTATGTTATGTTACTGATAAGGTCTTATGACTATTCAATAAACCTCTTACCTACCTTACCTTACCTACTAGATGATGAGATCTGGAGATTAACTAGAGAACTATAAACTACAAATTACCTCCTCATGCCTTATGGCAGGGTTGTCAAACTCACAGCCCATGGGCCAGATGCATCATGCGCTGGCCATGCCCATGCCCAGTTTAGCAAAGGGGGAAAGTCGTGATACATCATGTGACAACACTGTGACAACGCAAATTTGATACCCCTGCCTTAAGCAAATCTTTGTTACAATATATACTGTTTATCCTGTCCCCATCCTTTTTCTTGTGAATTATATACAATGTTATGTATATATGCACATGCTGATAAAGTTTGGTCTAGTGGTCAAGACATCAGGCTAGAAACCAGGAGACTATGAGTTCTAGTCCCACTGTCACCAGCTGGGTCACTTTGGTCAAGTCACTCTCATTTGGTCTACCCCACTCCACAGGATTCTTGTTGTGGGGGTAATAGGAGGAGGTTAGGAGTATTAGATATCTTTGTCATCTTGAGTTATTTATAAAAATATTAAAGGCAGGATGAAAATAAATAAATAATCTTATAAAGTTACCTAACTGTACTACCGATATTATTTACATATTATTGTAAATCTATCATTGTATCTATCAATGCACTGAAGATCCGTATTTTTATTAATTAGCCTGCTCCAGTGCAAAGTTTACATTTTCTTACAACATTTTAAGGAAAACATATATAAAGAAACTTTCTAGACATACTAACTGAAAAATAGACCAGAAAAAAATAGTTGCAGGACTTCGCTGAAAACATAGAGAGCTGCTGCAGAAACAGTATCCAAACAATGAGCACACACCTGACTTGAAGTTGTTATATGCAGCTATTTCACTACATCCTGTGGTTGGCAAACACAGCAAGACTCAAAACCACCTTCTGTGAGTCATACTGGTATAGAATCTAATTAGTAGGGCTTAGGGTGCCTATAGTAAGAAAAATGAATAATTTATCCAATAACACCATCATATCTTTACATGAAAATAGGAGAATAGTGACAGAAGGGAATCTCACACCTTTTCCCCCAGCTTTAAGATATACAAATGCATGCATTTTGCAGGGCTTTAGAAACACCATATGGAAGTTGTGAATACTAAAATAAGTGTGGATTGAGCAATGGAATGGAATACTAGATCTTATGAATTTCAGTCTGCTCCCAATTTATATAAGCATTACAAGGCAAAATAGCAGTTATTAGCTATTGTTTAAAAATGTGTGAAACACAACAGAAAACAGAAAAGGCACTATGAAAATCAGATACCAATGCAAGTTCCAAGAATGGCATTTAATATATCATCATTTTTGGAAAAATGGTCAAGAAAAAATGTTGGCATCCTATTTAAACCTTATAAGAAACAGCCTGAGAGTCCCAGATAACATGAACAACACAACATTATAACACATTATTCAGTCAAATATGAATGAAAGTAAACCGTAACTGCTTTGAGATCTGCAATTATAAAAACAACAAATTGAGAAAAAAAGAGAAGAACCATTTCCATTTTTTATGCAGAATAACCAAAACAAATTCTTCTAGAACCTGCAGAGTACTTCCAATTCTTTACTCATATTTAACAAATGTGTGGCCTTTTAGATCTAAGAAAACCCCACTTTTCCATGATCACAAGTCATGTCAAACATTAGCATTCAAGAATGTTTAAAGTATTCCTTCAACATGTGCCATATATTCCTTGAGATATGCAATGTAACTGCAAATTAAATGCATGTTTAACATATAAACAGAAACTGATAAAAAAAACCTGTGTATATTAAGAATATATTAATACTGCAAAGAGGTAATGGGGAAGGAACCAAGAAAGCAAAACCAAAACCAAGAACATCTATTAGCAATGTGATTTTCTGTTACTGTAGCAAATCACAGACCTTATATCTGTGTCCAACATTTGTAGCCAGACAGAATGTACATATTTATGAAATGTTGTGATCAAAGACAACCTAACTGAAAGAAGCAAGCAGGAAAACTATTTTAGGAAGCAGGAAAACCTTAACAATGCAATTTGAGTATAAGATGCTCTTTTTGCTGAAAGCAAATCAAGAAATCCACTCTGAGTGTAAATTCAACAACCTATTCTAATTCTAAAGATACTACTACTCTATCACTGAATAGTAGTTATTTTGTCCAGTGCACTGATTTTTAAAGATATCAGTGAATAGTTCGCCAGCTTTTTTTACAAGGGAGTGAATGTAGACTAAATCCAGCATTCAATTTGTTTGGGTTAATATGCAATATCAAAAATGCTACCCTTAATTAAATATTACACTTGGTAAAAAAAAAAATAAGCATTTTTGTTTTTCTCTAAATAGTGTCAAATATTACAGCTGTGCCATAAGTAACATATGCATACAGTCTATTAAAATGCACATAATTTATCTTGCTCAAAATGAAAACATATCTAACAAGTAATTCTATTCATCTGGCCCTTTTTCACCCAGCCTTAAGATATACAAATGGATGCCTTTTCACCAGAACATAGCAGCTGGTAATGAAAAGGAAAGCATTCAAATGATCATTTTCACATCATATTCCTTCGTCTTTTCTCCAGTTTCTCCTGTCTTTCTTTGAGCTCCATTCTATTACAAGAGAACTGCTTCTTAGATCAATTCATATTTCCATAATCCACACTGCTGTTTCTCCCTCTTCTCCCCAGGGTAACTACCCCCTACATCCAGGACTCTGGCTTACAACTGTCATTAAGACCTGTAACAATAACAAGATAACAAAAGAGGTTGGTCAAGATGAGGCTTGCCTCTACCATATGCTGATCAAATGCAATATTTCAGACCCATGGAAATGCTATAAAACAAAATCATGCTCCTAGCAAGGCTTTGGACTTGCCACTTGTCCCTCCAAATGCAAGAAATATAATCTTTTTTACAATGTCAACTATATACTTGAGGTACATAAAACATTTATGTACAAATGATAATTTGCATTCAGGGTGGAAGGATTCAAACTCTTTAAATACCAAATGGTAAGGAGTCCTTCCTCAGGTCTTCAAAATATTTGCTTAGAAAAACAAGAGTCAGACCTGAACTCTGTATATAAAACAACTGGATGGATAATAAGCTGTAAGTTAATAATAAAAACATAATAAATAGTTCACATTTAAAACTGTTATATGTGTATTTTCCTAATATTTTCATAGTGCCATGAACATATTTTAACAAATGGTATGAACAGTTGCCTAATCACACAAAAACTCTAAGGTTTTGGGTTATTGTTCTTGAAATCAGATCATATCACATCAGATGTCTATGATTCTCATCTGGAAAGTTATAACAAAATTACATGTCTTTCCAGAATAATTAAGGATAAAATATACAAATAATACAATTCCTGTTTCTCTGGGGTAGTCTTTGTTTCCATGTACAGTTTCCATGTACAATTGAGGAAAAAAGAAAGGGGAAAAAACAGCAAATAGGAAAATGGGCTTCTTCCAGATTTATTTTTTCCATTTTTTTGTTCCCTGTTAACTCAGTGTTCTTTGAAGTAAGTGTCCTTCAAATCATGGATTATGAAGCTGAATAGTTTCAGAAACCAAGTTTAGGTTTTGCTGTAGTTAATCAGAACAAGAGTGAAATATTCCTCACAATCATGCTAACAGAAAAGTGAGAGCCGATGAGAGAAGTAAAAGTTTGAATCATAAGTGAACAGACAATGCCTAGTTCTAGTTATGTATCATGCCTTTCAGCTAATAAAAATTTCCATATTTCAAATTTTTATCACAAGAAAACGTCACCTTCCAATTATTCAATTTTTAGGAAGTATCCATGCTTATTCTGTTGCTTAAAGCCAGGGGTGGGCTTCTACCAGTTCTGTCCACCTCTGTAGAACCAGTAGCTCTGAAGAGTAGCAGACATAGAACCGGTTCTATATCTGCTGATGTTTTTGCCCACTCACCCACCTGGGCTCTTACCTGATCTTTATTTCCTGATTTTTCAACTTCAGCTGCCAAATGAGGCATAGCTGCAGTTAAAAAAACAAGAAAAGGGGGCTGTTTCAAAGGCCGCTCCTCAGCAGGCAGTGTGCTAATGATGTGCTAATGACGATTTATGACAATTTACAGGCACGCGGCTCACAGCGGGCAGGGAAGCTCATAAATCCCGAAATGGTAGTTAACCCTTTTGTATCCCACCCCTGCTTAAAGCCAAAGTTCAAGAGCAGGTAGCCATCCATAATAAGCACATCAATGAACACTACTGTAGTTCTGCACAGTGATTCCATACTGAGATAAGCAAGTGATAAGACAAGTGTTATATGTTCTTCCAGAATGCATTTACTGGATTCAATATAGACTTCCCTCCCCAAAGTCTTATTACTATACAATGTTTATTGAAGAAATTTTTATCTTGTCATTTCAAGAGCCTTTGTTCCTATTTAGAAGTTTTGTTTCATTTACTTTTTTTTCTGCAGAGACAATATAAAGAGTATTACCCCTGGACAAGCAAACCAGATCCCTTCATATAGCATAAGTTCACAAAGATAAGGTTGTTCCTGGCACAGGATAATTTTCACAGTGCTGCTCCAGAAGATCTTGTCTGGAATTGTTGTTTCTCCACCAAAAAGTCTGGTAATTTTGCGTTGGAAAGGACAATCTATGATAAAAAGGAAGTTTCCTGTCCAAGCAGATTACATGTAAACTGAAAACTATTGTTCTCTCCTTATAGATAGTCCTCACTTTATGAGTAAAATTGGGATTGGCAATTCCATTTCTAATTAACATAGTCATTAAGTGAGACATCATATGACTGTGAGATTTACAATCTCATTCTGCTGCAAATCACTCTCAGTTGTTAAATGAGACCTGAATGCCTGTGACTTAAGGCTTTATTGTCAGCTTCTCTATTGGCTAGTCATAAAATTACTTTTTTTCAGTGCCATCATAACTTTGAATGATCGTTAAACAGAACAGTCATTATGTAATGTGTACCTATACTGTAATGCGATAAAAGCCAGTCAAGTCTGCAACTTAATTTTATGAGAATTAAGGATTTGGAGAAGAAGAACATTTGACTCAGTGTTTCTCCTCTCTTAATTAAGGCAGTATCTTAGGGCTCTGAATTCTTAGAATATGAATAGTTGAAAAAGAGCTTTTTGAAAAATCATATTATGGTTTCTTTTTGTAATGAAGAAACTCCTTTTTAGAAACAGAACTCCTGGGCGAAGTCCTGAAGCAGGAGTGACTAAAAAGTAAGTTTGCAAGAAGGAAAGGACAAACAAGAAAAAAATTACTTATAATCAGAGAGAAGAATGGCTGGCAAGTAGAAATGAACAGATTTATGTCTCTTGTGGAATCTCATAATGTAATGATTTGCCAGGGAGACGGATATGTCGGTACTTACTTATCTTCAGTTGGTTACGTAGTATATTAGAACAGAAGCTATAAAATAGGGACTGAAAATGGGTACCTTCTCAACTAAACCTAATTCAAATAATGGTGGTCCCATCTCAACAGCTCTTCCTTCACCTGGCAAATAAATCCTTTCAGGAAGCAGTGAGCAATCGTAAGTAGTAAAATGGTTGCCCAAAATGTTGCTTTCTTCACTTTTTTGTGCATCTGAAAACCATGGAACAACAAATAGAGCATAGTATAGTTCCTTGCCTACTCCCAGTAAGTAGGAAGAAAGAAAAGGAAGAAGTTAACATGAACTTTAAGCTTTTAATCTAACTATTGGCGGGGTGGAGAACTTCGGCTTCAGGGCCAAAAGAACAAACTTTTGAAAACCAACTCACTTCTATAGAGGAATATTGGAAGGTACTATAATCACAATGTTTACCTTAAGGGTGATATTTGACCAAAAATATGTCAGGGTATTGTATAACTATTTGAAGGAAACATAAAATGGGGGGAGCCATATTATATTAATTTCAGGTGGTGATTATCACAAGAATAAAGCAAATTATTTATTTTGTTAATTTAATTGTTAAAATAGAAAAAAACACAAGACACATAGTAAAGAAATATAAATAAATACATATTAGTTTGCCTTGTAGAAATCAGGAATTTACAAGTGGGCCAACAATCCAAGAGTCAGGATGAAAATATTTTTAAATTTATTACAGAAATACAGAAACGGTCACTTTCACGAAAATTGAAAAGAAACAGGTATAATTAGGGGAGGGGAATACTGCTGTGCATGCCTTGATTTTAGTTGCATCTTTTAAACTTAAAAAAAAAACTTTTTACACTTTAATAAACTATAAACTGCTTTTATATAATATGATCATTTTCTCGTATTATGTGCATGATACATGGTCAGCTACAAGGCCTCTTCATCCTTCATGTTCTCTTTGTGCTAAAAATCTATATCCACTTTTCTTCATCAGTCAGTTGATTGGTTATGTGGTAGACAGCAGAAGACCACAAGATCTACCTAGATCAGAATGATGGGGGAGGGATTAATCTCTTTTTCACTCCTCCCAAGCAACTCTATGGGAAAAAATCCTTTTTTTTTCTGTTTTCAAGAACTGTATCTATAGAGCTTCAAAGGAAAATCTACCTAAGTTCTTAATTAAAACAGTAAAAGAATTTAAAATATTAATTGCAAGTATAATACATTTATTATTCATGTACGCCCCGTGTATGAATATATATGTACTATAGTATGCCTTTGAGATTAAACCATAATTAAGATAGTAAAGCTAAAAGTAACAAACTTTGCTCTCAGTCAAAGATTCATTAATTTCATTCTGCAAATGAAGTTTCTGTGTGCTAAAACAGAGTTCAACTTCTATTACTCCGTGAAAAATTGTTAAAAAAACAACAATCCCAGAATTAAAATCAAAAATTCTGTGCTATTATGAACAATCGCTATTAATATTAACAATCAGTGTTATTGATTTTAATGGAACTCACATTTGCGTAACTATGTTCAGTACAAGAGCACAAGTGCTGAGTTGTAAACCGCACTGGCGAACATAGTTCTTATATAAATCCTGATATTAAAAACAGAATTAAAAACAGAAATCAAGCTGTTGTTTATATATACCTTATTTTTCTGAAAGTATCTGGCATTCTTCAAAGCAAAACTGAAAAATATGTTTGAACTAATTAAATTATGGTTTTATTGTTTTTAAGGAGTAAAATATATTAAATACAAATTTGTACCCAGGCTCTCATAACCTGTTAGCAGATTGTTAAAAAATAATGTATATCAAAAATGGGTAACTGTTATCAGATTGAGTACTTATTACGAACTATCCATCAAAAATTGTAAGCAGAAGTCGGGGGAAATATAAAAGCAGGAGAGACCAGTGTAAAATCAACATTTTAATTTTTATTATATCTATTAAATTCAACATTTACATGAATTGAACTGAATTGAATCAGGTTTAACATAATTATTGCATGCATATTTAATGACTGGCCTCCTGTCAAACTAAGAATTATAGTTCATAAGTTTTGAAGGGACTCTGAAGCTATGTGTCCTCAGAACTTGGATTGTACACCTTTGATAAATACTTTATGCACTGAATATTACAGATTTCTGTGAAAAAAGGCATTCAAAACCATTAATATTTAGTTCCACCTGTTTGGCCTAAGGTGTAAGACAGGAGTATCAAATTCGCATCATCACATTGTCATCATGTGACGTATTGTAACTTTGCTAAAACGGGGGTGGGCATGGCCAACACATGACGCATCCAACCCACAGGCCATGCGTTTAACACCCCTGGTGTAAGACAAACTGACACTGTGCCATCCATATATCACAGTGTTTCTCAACATTTAGAGCTTGAAGATATGTGGACTTCAACTCCTAGAATTCCCCAGCCACCATGGCTGACTGGGGAATTCTGACTGAAGTCCACACATCTTCAGGTTCTCAAGATTGAGAAACACTGGTGTATGATATTTCTACAACCAATGGGATGAGCTATCATGAAACATTCATAACTGATCTGATTTATCTGTATTGTGTAAATAAATGTCTAAAATCACCACTTGAGCTTATTAATAAAGTTATGCACCTGGTGACAATTTTAATCTTTTTATATCAATCATAATTACACTAATGTAGCCCACAGGAGGGTTATTAATAATAGTAGGAAAACAATTCCATCAGAGATATATCCACACATACATCCATGGCCTTAACTAAAGTAACTAATATCCTGTGTAATGTTTCATGCAGAAAACAAATTCTAATAATACAATCAGCTGGTGAAAATTCTCTTACTGCTATTCCCAACCATCTGTCTTTCTCCAGCACAGTAGAAAAGCTGATGCAGAGAGAGAAATGATGTTGATATCATTATTGTTGTTATTACATTTACTGCTTTGTCATTTTAAAAGGATCAATCTCACATGTCTAACCTGGTCTCCAAAGTCCTCCGGGAACTTCCACAAAACCACAGGATCTGTAAATAATTGACAGGCAGCATTAATCAGAGGCAAAGAAGCAGCATCTTATAGTAGAGTACATTAATATTAAAGAGGGCCAATGTTGCTTTAGGCTCACAGAGAGATAGATACTGTACAAAAATGTGTCTAAGAAGAAAATCCTAAAGTATTCAAAACATGTTCTAAAACATCATATTAGAATTATATTTGCATACTTGTTAACAGATCAGTAGGCTATTCTATGCTTATTTTACTCAATGCTTTTTTTACTGTACAGTTTTTCAATGTTATTTAAATTATTTACCCAACTGTTTAATTTAGTAAAGACAGTTAGAATTAGGGAGAAATGTATTGCTTCCTAATGCTGTAAGTAATATTTTATTCTCTTAAATGACCATCTGGATTTTTTCCCCTGTCTTCTAACTTTTGCAACATTTGGGATTTTCAGAGAATAAGACTGAAGAAAACAAACCAACATATCAATAGTTGCATCATGGCACTGATTCATGCATGCATGTATTTGCTTTTGTTCCTGCTTCTACCACTGAAACTCCATCTGTAAGTAAATTTAAATGCAGCATCCATTTAACCACTGCATGTGTCGCATGAATGTTTGGATTTGGGCTCATATTTTACTAGTAATTTATAAATTATGCCTAACCAATGTTCAATATTACACATTATAAGATTTTCAAAGTCAGATTCACCTCTCAGCATTCCCCCTTCTGGATTTCTTTTATTCCTGCATTACTTCATTGTATTTCAAGATACTGCAGCCAATTAAATGTGCAGGAGCACTGTGTGGTAAGAGGCATTATTATATGACATTGTAGCATACAAAGAAATTGTGATTGTACCTTATTTATTTTTATATATTTACCACTACATCCTGTCATTTTTATATACATCTGAAATGTAAGTATAGTCAATTAGATATAAAAGACAGCTAGACTCTTTAGATTATAGCAGTCCCCATAATAATTCTATCTACAAACTTACAGTGCATTTAACTTTTAATAAATATTTAGTAAGAAATTTATTTTATTATAAATCAAGTGGGAAGAAAAAATTTACATTATTTTATTCCATACTATTTGAAGGAACAGAAAGGCCACAGAACTTTACAAGTATTACAAGCATGTTACATATTCATGTCAGAGCACATTTGTTATATGAGCTATTATTTGAATATAGTATAAATAAGCAACAATAGAGAATTTCAATGGAAAATGATATTTAATTTCTTCCACATATTACACTTAGAGAAAATTGATATAGGATGTTCCACTGTTGGTATCATATTCCAGTTCTGATTGTTAAAATAAAACAATTGTAAAAATTGTTGGAAATGTAATTACCAAGTCAGATTATTATTTTCTATATGGTGGCAATCTTTTAGAGCCCATCAGTTCCACAAACTAATAATACTTTGAAACAAATCTTAAAAGTTGTTTGCCCTTTCAATACGCAGTTTTCTTACTGAACATTACAGAACCACATCTTTCTTCAAATTATGTTGAATCTAACTTCATATATGCCAACCGCTGCAAGGAAGGCACTGGTGCATCCATGAGAAGCGGGGAAAGGAAGAGGGCAAAGGATGGTCAAGGAAAGTGTGGCATGCAGGAAGGCTGTGGGGGGGGGAAGGAATTACATTGTAGCCGGAGGTGGTGTTCAGCAGGTTCTGACCAGTTCTGGAGAACCAGTAGCGGAAATTTTGAGTAGTTCGGAGCACTGGTAGCAGAAATTTTGAGTAGTTCAGAGAACTGGCAAATACCACCCCTTACTGGCCCCGCCCCCATCTATTCTCTGTCTCCCGAGTCCCAGCTGATCAGCTGGGTCTTCTTTTGTTGCCCTGCACAGGAGAACGGAGCTGGAAAGCAGGTTAGTGGGATGGGGAGGGAATGGGGTTTTGCAACAACCTTCCCCCAGGAGTGGAGAGGGAATGAAGATTTTACAGTATCCTTCCCCTGGAGTGGGGTGGAAATGGAGATTTTACAGTATCCTTCCCCTGCCATGTCCACCAAGCCACGCCTAGTAAGCCACGCCCACAGAACCGGTTGTAAAAAAATTTTTGAATCCCACCACTGATTGTAGCCTTCCCTGTCAGTTTCCCCATTGACTTTCCTTGTAGGAAACTAACAGGTAAGGTTGCAAATGGCAACTATATGACCAGAGGATACTGCAAATTATCATAAGTGCAAGCTTGTTGCTAAGTACCCAGATCACAATCATGTGACTGTAGGGGCACTGCAACAGCCAGAAATTCAAGGAAGAGTCATAAGTATGTCTCACTTAGTGTCATCGCAACTTCAAACAGTCATTGAACAAGTAGTTGGTCAGTGAGGACTATTTGCAAATTGAAACTATCCTCATGAAAAGTTAACCCTGTAGCAAGTGCAGACTAATCCCCAAAGCACTAAGAAATGACTAAAAGATCGCACCAAATTTCTGCAACCCCATTCACCAGATATTCTTCAATCATAATTAAATATACATGGTAATGTTTCAGACCCAACTTCCAGGATAATTTTTAATAGACAAATGATTTAGTTTCCTTAAGAACTATATAAATTTTGTTCAAAAACAATAGCATTCCACAAATTTATAAAAAAACAAAAGACACTTTAAATTATTTTTACTGGATAAATTATTGTGTGTTGGTAATGTTTATGTTTTTCTTGACTTATTTCTGGTAGTTGTAATCTACTAGATATCAAAGCTTCAAGAATTATGGATTTTTTCATATATGGGAGCTGAGAAAATTATGCAACACTAGCAGGAGACATCTACACCTAATTCGCAACAAGGTTTTTTTTTTTATAAGTGCGGTCAACTCTTGATTTATTTTATTTTTTTCAAATAAAAGGACAAAGAAATTTTCAGAGTATATAAGGCTATAGTTTTAAAAAACTATAACAATTTTCTATTTGTTTCTTTTTTATTTTAATGATTAATTTTGAAGTTAAGCAGTATTTCATATTTTTTCTTCTGTTGAATAGAATATATTGAAACCAGTTTTGCATAAACTGTGAACCACTAGCATTCAGAACTCTCTTCATGCGGGACTCCAATATACAACACATTGCATCTAACCAGACTATCCAATAATAGATGCACTCTGAAAAAGACTATCAAAAATCATAAGATGTTGGCACCAGTTGGAAAAAAAAATGTTCCTCTCATCTGCATAGAAATCTGTTGTTCTCACATAAGAAAGAAAATGGATTGAAGACTATTATCATACCTAACCTAATCCCTTTTGAAGACATAGAAGTGACTTTTCTGTTATTGTAATATATATGATATGCTTATCTTCCATATTTAAACTTACATATAAACTACAGAACTGTATATAAAGTACTTTACATTTTATATTTACCATCTTAAATACCAATATTGGGCAGGAGACAAAGGATACAAAATTGTGTGTGGTTTATTTCAACAGTGACCAACAAGAGGAAAAGGCATTCATTGTTCAAAGATATTATAAATCAATTCAAGAGACATTTCAAAAAACATATTTTTATTAGAAACCGTATCCCAAAACATTATAAATCCAATATTATCTAAATTTGCTTTCCTTATCAGATATTAGAATCTTACTTAATTCATCATTCAAAGTATCCTATTTTATATTGCTTGAGGTTGACATACTAAAACTACTACAATAATGAAAATGTAAGTTAAAACAAATATATACAAAAGATGTATATATGCCTATCTTAATTTAGAAAAATAAAGTGTATATTAATAATAATGGAATGCATCTGCAAGGCTGGTTCTGCTACATTTTCATTTATTTTTATACAATGTCATCTCTTCTCACATTCCTAGAATTGATGCTGTGTTGGAATGCAGAGCAGTTTAGACTCAAATTCACAAAGCACCCAACCATGAGTGTTGACTTCATTGTCTTTGTAATACACATTATAAACACATATGAAATATGTATACAATAATTAGGCAGAGAGGAAGAATAGGTAGACTTTCTGTCAAGTATTTTACGTTCTGTAAGACATTAAATCCCTCTGAACAGCATACAAGTAGTCCTCAATTTATGATAGAAATTGGGACCTGAATTTCTGTCATTAAGTGATACAGCTGTTCACTGAGACCACATCACTTTGGCAACAGCAATTTCTGAAATACCAACTGTCACTGTTAACTGAAACCATAATCATATGGTGTGGAAATTTATTGCCTATTTCCAACATCTAAAGTTAGAAAGAAGTCAGGCAGTAAGTGGCTGACAGGAAAGTGGCTGATGTTAGGTGGGGGAGGGAGCGAGAGGCTGCATGGGAATGTGAGGGAGGTTTCGGGATGGTGGGTCAGAGATGCTGTGCAGGTCAGGGAGGGTGTGCAGCAAGCAGGGCATGGGAGGTGATATATGGGCCATGAAGGCTTAGAGGTTGTATACAAGGGATAGAGGCATGGCATTGGTCAGGAACAAAATAATCTGACAACAAGCATATATTTCATAATCCCTATGCCTTTTGCCATTAATAGTTTTAAAAGATACCATGCATTTTCTCATAAGCAGACATTTCAAGAAAATGGGAATAATTATAAAGTATGTATTTTCTATTTAGTGTTTCCTCATATAATTTGAGGGGGGTACAAAGGTTCAGTGGTTAAAAACACCAACCTTATCAGCTAGAGCTGACAGCCCAGGTTCGAGACCGAGCTCCATGCAACAAGGTGATCTCCTGTTACTTGCCCCAGTCCCTGCCCACCTAGCAGTTTGAAAGCATGCAAATGCAAGTAGATTAATAGGTACCATTTTGATGGGAAGGTAACAGTGTTCTGTGCACTTTGGGCATATAGCCACACTATGTTTTTAGAATTTTTCTTTTTACATTTTCAAGGGGAAGTACCAAGTAGAGTCTGAATGATGAGATCTACATGATATAAAATAGATATTAGAAATTTGAATGTTATAATTTTAGAATGCACAAATTCAATGTTTAATGAGATTTCATATGATAATAACAATAAGATTTAAAGGTGTTGCACTTCGATTGGCAATCATAGGGGGAATTTTGCTTCTTAAGAATGTTGGAAGGGGGATTTCCAGTTTGCAAGGCTTCGGCGGCGGCAAGAATCCAGGATCGCGCGCGGTTTCTGCTGCGCTCGTCGCTGGAGTGCCCCCGATCCAGCCGGATTTGGGGGCTAATAGTTACCCCGTAGAGATAACTGAAGACAGGGAGATCTGGCAGGGGTCCGGGAGAATCGCAACCCCCTCCTCAGCTGGCTTAACTCCCTTTTCCGAAAGTGGTGGAGCGGTGGTCAGCAATGGCCACCACAAAGAAGCTTTCATCCAGATAAGAATGTGCAGGAGGAAGCTGAGAAAGTGAAAGTTCTGGCTGACCGGGATAATAAGTAGCATTTAAATACCCTGGAATTTGAATTTCATTAAAGATACATTGCTCCCAAAGAAGATTGGAAAAAGCGGCGAATGAAAGTTAAAAGGGAAAGTTTGTTTTTTCTCACTCTCCTTCCTTACAGTGACAGCTGTTGAACGAGAAATCGGAAAAACCTGTTTTGGCATCAGCTTGTAATTAAACTGAAAAGTAAAGCCAAGGGGACAATAAAGATTTTTGAACATTGGAAAAAAAAATTTCTTCGTTATAAGTGGGAAGGGAGAGGAAAAGAATTAATATTAAGATTTTGCTGGAGGAGGCTGCTTGGAATTTATAAGATTAGAGCTAAGTTGTAACAAGACTTCTAAAAGATACATTTTAAATTGGAACTTTGCAACTGAACTGTAACCCCAGGAAGAGAAAGTGCAAAAAGAAGAAAGTGCTAAATGAAACAGTCTGTGTGTATTTGGATTGCTTGATGACTTTGGGACTTTGGGACTTTTGGAAATTATTATTTGAAAGACTAAAAACATTTGGGTTGTTTAAAAAAAATTCTTTTTCACAATGGCATTACTTGTCGATGAACTGAAAATGGAATTCAAAAAGTTAAAAGAAGAGGAACAAGAAGAGAAGGGCTCTTCTGGCTCTGTTTTCCATTTCTTAGAAATGGCGATTTCTACCTATCAGAAACTACAAGAACAAGAAGATTGGGATGAAGAAGAAGCCATCTTTAATGAACAAGCAACTCTAGCTGGGGAAGAAAAGGGAAAGAGGGGAAAGGGAATGGAGAATTTAAGACCTAAAAAAACAACCAAAAAAGAGAAAAATAAGGTGAAAAATTGATACAATGTTAGAAAGCAACAGAAAAGAGGAACACAGAAGAGGGTGGAGATCAAGAGGGTGGAGATCAAGAGACAAGGGGATAAAAAGGCTAGATTGGAGAAGAAAGGAAGGGAAAAGAGGGAGAGAAGTTACAAAGGTTTGAAACAAGATGTAAAGAAACAGGATTTTTTTAGAGATAATGGGTAAAAATATAATTAAAACAGATTCTGCAAAAGTACATAAGATTGTATTGTTGTATTTGAAATAATGTTAGAAAACTGGAACATTATATGATTATAAAATGGGATAAAATATTAAAAGGAATGTGTAAAATGTTTAAGACTTAACGATAGAGTTTAATTTGTTATGGATTATTGTTTTAATTATATTATAAATTTATTAATTTTTTCTTATTTTAAAATATAGTATGTGGCTTTAGAATGTACTAAGCAGAATCCAAATGAAAATTATATATTATTTTAAGTGTTAAATTTAGGGGAAAGATATAAAGGCGTCATACTTCAATCAGTGATTACAGGAAAAATTTTGTATTAATGAGAAAAGATAATAGATAATTGAAACAGAACAGACAAAAGATATAAGCATAATGATCTAAATTGAGATGAAATAAATAAAACAGAATTAAGAGAGTGAAAAGAGGGGAGAAGCTGTATAGAAAATATAGAATGGTAAATAAGATATGAAATGGTATATAATGTGAGCATGAATTCGAATTTATGTCTGTACAAAAAGATGTAACCCAGGATTAAGCCGCTTTCCAAAAAGAAGTGTTATGTTTTCATGTTTTGTGTTTTGTTTGTGTATGTTTGTTTATCGAAAATTAATTAAAAAAATTTTTTTAAAGAATGTTGGAAGAGAACATATGAAATTGTAAACAAGACAGATGAAAGTATAAGTACAATGAATAAAAAGATATAAAAATTTAGGTAAAAGAAATACAATTGAATAAGAAAAAAAATGAGATAACCATAAAAGAAAATTAAGAGAAGTAAAGGGAGAAATAGAAAGTTGGAAAAAGAGTAATAAGATATGAAGTTGAATACATAAGATGAATATGCATATGAAATCGTGTCTGTATGGAAATGTGATAACCTAGAACCATGCTGTACTCAAGCAAGATGTTGTATTTGTTTTGTTAAAACTCAATAAAACTTTATTAAAAAAAGGAAACTCAAGTGTTTGTTCCTAACAAATGCCCCTCCCCACAGCATCTCCTTAAGTCTCATTCCCCGGTGTGCCTTGAGAAGATAGGCAGGGCACTCTCCCCGCGCATAGACTGCTCTGTCTATGTTGATCACGCCTCCTCTCTATTCACCAAGCCCTTAGATCAGGAGGGGTGGTCCTAGCTCTTTACCTGAGCTCTGTCCTCATGTTCCTCCTGCCTCTGTTCCTCCCTGCCTACAGGCCTTACTACTTCAGAAAAACCTTGCTTTCTGTATCTTGTACAGAGGTGGATTTATAAACTGTACAGATGCAGAGCGATAACTCAACAAGACATCCATAACAAAGAACATTTATTGGTTCATCAGGTATCCTCATAATTCATGTTTGTGATGAAGTTCTTCTTTTATGACCAATCCTTTGTATATCTGCCTTGTAGTAAAATATGGTTATCTCCTAACCCATCTCGTGGCAATAGAAAGAAGGTGCCATGAGTAAGAGAGTTCAGACAAAGAAGGAGGGAAACCTCCCCCACCCCACCAAGGGTCAATCCAGTGACCAATCAGGATTATAGATGTGGTCATGTGACATGAACTACATTTCCCAAGATACCTTTAATTACATTTATCATGATGCATTACCTTAAGGGAACAGCTCATAATTCCTAAGTAACTATCCAATTCCCATAGACTGGCTGGGACAGCACACTCCCCGCCTGGAATTGTACATTACACTATTAAAGAAAGAGAAAAAAAAACTATAAACTAAGATAAGCAGTAAACAGTAATACTAACTGAATAGCATATAACTATATAACTAAGATAAACAGTAAGCTGTATGACTAAGAGAAAAACAGTAAACATTAATAAAGCATCAAACAAAGCAAAGCATGCAAAGCTTGAGGTTCAATCTTCAAGATCGGCCCCTTGGTGCAAGTCTGCTGGTCACCTCTGGTGGCCTTTTAGGGTGTACAGGTACTCTTGATGGCAAAGGTGAAAGTCTGCTGGTCACTTCTGGCGGCCTTTTAGGGTTGGAACAGTACTCTTGCTTTCAAGGTGTCAAAGGGCATCGGGAAGCTGTTGAAAAGGGTGTTGGAGAGGCATATGCTAGTGTAGAGCATTTTAGTGGACGGCTAGTGGTTGCTGGCGGCCATTTAGGGTGTTGTAGCAAAGGTGTACTGATCGGCGGTGGCCTCTTAGGCTGTAACGGCATTCTTGTTTTCGATGGTGCTAAAGGGCGTCGGAAGGCTGTTGGACTGGATGGTGCTAAGGCATTTGCCTAAGTTGGAGTCCACATCTGATCAACACTGACAATTCCTATGATCCCCCATCCTAGTGGAGATTTGATGGCCACTGGGCCGTCTACAGGGCCACCGACTGATTCGGAGAAGAGAAAGGCGCGTGGGGCATTATTTCCCAGCAAGAGTAGGATATCAGCCTCCAGACCTAGAGTGGGAAAGTGATGAGCCAGATGCTGTAGGTGAGGCATGCTACTTATGACCTCAGGTGTCGCGATCTGACTGCAGTTGTTTGGGACCCCATCACATCCAAACACGGGCAGTAGTGGGAATCAGGAACTTCCATCTAATGACTCTATGTAGAGTCCAGTAGCTCTCCTCCCCACCGTGCTTCTTGGTCCATGGCATGTTGATACAGTGAAGGAAAGTTTGTCCCGTTGCACCTTAAAGAGGTTGAAGAATGTGGGTCTGGCCAGGGTGCAGGTGCTTTGAGTGTCTAGCTGCACGTACATTTTCACGGCATCTTCGGAGCAAATCTCAAAGTTCCGGCTCTCAGAGTCCCGCTGTGATCACATAATAAAAATTCATACTCATCTGCATTTATAACTACCACTCACTGCCACTCCACCACCACTACCTTCAACTTACCCTCTTTGTGTTCTTCACCTGGGAAGAGGCAAGAGTCCCAGACAAGCAGGCGAGAGCTATGAACAGGTGCTAAAGAGTAAGGGGTTTGAGTCAATATGGGGTTTGCTGTGGCAGTGAGCCATGTGCATAGTTGGGGCTTGAGGCTGGCCATCTTGTGGCTTCCCACAGCCAGTGATTGAGGCAGCGCTCTAGTTAATGCTGGGTCTAAAATAGAAGCCTGGGGACAGGCTGAGATCGCTGAAGGCCAACACCACCAAGCAATACCACTTCAAGGCCCATGTTTTGGCAAGTACCATGCTCTCTAGCACCCACCTACAGGATCCTGTCTTTTGGCCCATGGTTCTCATTTAGTGGTCTCAGCTAATGATCTGCACTGTCCTGGGATTATGATGGCAACTGGGACTGCTAGGATTTCAGTCACTAAATAAAATGGTCACATGACATTGTGTTTTATGACATTGCTTAGTAATATAAATCCTAGTCCCAGTTGCCATTGCAAACAAAGGATTATCTGTATTACTTTCTATTTCAAAGAAGACAAAAGAAGACGATAGTATTAATCATATACATGAAAATAATTAATTATTCTAGCTTTGAACATTCCTGGACTTCAAATTAAAATGTTCTTTCCATTTCAAGTATTTCATACGAAAGGTACATATTAGAGGCTTTGAATATTAGTATCAGACATATCCAAGATTAGGAGGAAATCTTAGAATCCTATCTCTAAACAGATAAAAGCTTTAAGAACTTGAATAGATGCTAGCACAGGAAAGTAAGGGAAAGCAAGCAATATTTGCCAGGCATCCATCATAATCAAAAGAAAGAACAGTTCAAAACCCAGAAGCTTAATAAAAAGAAACATCATTTCAAAGAGAAATATTTGCTGTATGATATTTAAAATGAATCAGATTAAAGACAATATGTAAATATCTATCTTAGTTTTGTACATTCTTGATAGCATACTTTCATGCAAATCATTAAGAAAAGGCATTTTTATGTAAAGAAAGGTTGTTGGTACTTACCTGATACGCCCATTCTCTGTGAGCTGTGAAGAGCATCCAGAAGTGGGAGGTGCTTCAGTCTCTTCTGGAAAGGCTGGCCTTTAAACTCCTGGATGCTCCTCCTCCTCCATGGGACACCTCCCCAGTGTCCCCCAGTTTTGTGAAGACTGAGTGCCAAAGTCCGGAACGCATCACCTAATCTGTATCCCTGCCTGGAACGGAACCCCCCAGACCGAAAGAAATGGGTGGGGCTGGATGTTCTTCACAGCTCACAGAGAACGGGCGTATCAGGTAAGTACCAACGCCCAAACCTCCGCACTGCTTCCTGGAAGACAGACGGGTGTAGGCGCCACTCTGCCTGATCTATCGTGGCCCTGCTGAGCCAGTCCGCTTGTGTGTTTAAGGCCCCTGCTATGTGTTCTGCCTTAAGCGACAACAGATTGGCCTCAGCCCACTTGAACAACTTGGCCGTCTCCAGCATCAGAAGTTTGGAATGGGTATCCCCCTGTCTGTTTACGTGGGCCTTGGTTGTGATATTGTCTGTCAAGACCAGAACATGGCGTGATTTGAAAAGGGGTAGAAAACTGCATAAGGCCAAGTGAACTGCTCACAGCTCCAACAGGTTGATGCTTTCTGATTGTTCGGAAATAGTCCAAATTCCCTGCGTAGTGTGGGATTGGAAGTGAGCTCCCCATCCTACCAGGCTGGCATCGGTTGTGATCGTTGCCCTGTAAGGTTCCTTGAAAGGACACCCCTTGTTTATCGTTTTTTCCGACCACCAGTGGAGCGATCGGAGAACATTGTGCGGTACCTTTATCCGGACGTTGGGAGAGGCTCTTCCAGATCGCTGGAAAGGTAGCAGGAACCATTGCAGCTCTCTAGAATGGAATCGAGCCCAAGGCACAATGGAAATACAAGAAATCAGTTTCCCTAACAGTTGAGACAGCACTGCCAGGGAAACCCTCTTTAAGGCTCTGATCTCTCTGGCCAAAGATTGGTTACTGTTTAACCTGCCCTGAGAGAGAAAGACCTTGCCCTCCACGGTATCTATAACTGCCCCTAAATGATCTAACCTAGTTGAGGGGATCAGGTGGCTTTTATCCCAATTTATGGAAAAGCCATGACCCTGAAGGGACTCCAGAGTAATTTTGGTATCAAATTTTGCTTGATGTCTGGAAGATGACAAAATTAAAATATCATCCAGATAACATTGTAAGCGAATAGATTTGATCCTGAGTGAGGCAGCCAAAGCCGCTAGGACCTGGTAAAGGTCCTAGGGGCCGAAGCCAAACCGAATGGTAGGGCAATATATTCATAGTGCCAATCACAATAGCAAAATCTAAGATATTTGTAGTGAGCAAGTCTAATTGGTATATGTAGGTAAGCCTCTGTGAGATCTATGGAGGTCAGGACATCGTTCTCTTTGATGCTGAGCAGAATGGACTGGAGAGTAGTCATCTTGAATTTTCAATAAACCAATGATCTGTTCAGACGTTTGAAGTCCAGAATTGCCTTCCAGCCCACCAAACTCTTTGGGACCACAAACAATAGAGAGTAACAGCCTTGACCCCGCTGTTCAGATGGGACCTCTCTAACAGCCCAAATATGTAGAAGATGATTGATAGCCTCCTGCATCAATGCCCTCTTAATGGGGTCCGTGGACCTAGGGCTCCTAATGAAAAAGTTTGGGGGGGAGGATTGAAACTCTAGCGCCAAACCAAATCTAATAGTGTCCTTGACCCATGCATCAGAGGTGGAGCTGTCCCATTGATCAGCAAACAATTTTAGCCGCCCTCCAATGGGAACTGCTGTCAAGGACTCACTTGGGGCGACGAAAAAATCGGTCTCTGGTGCCTCTGGGGTTTCTTCTATTTTGGCCTCCCCGCTGACCTCTATCGGAAGATTCAGACCTATCCTGTCTAAAAATGGGCCTGTAGCCTGATGTTCTCTGAGATCTGGAAACGTATGGGCCTTGATAGTAGGGCCGAAAGGAACCCTTTCAAAACGACTGGGGCATTCTGTTTTCAGACCTCTGAAAAAGAGGGAGAAGCACTTTTTTCTTGTTTCTATTCTCTATAAGGAGGGGCTCCAAGACACTGCCAAATAATTTATCCCCTGATATTGCGGCTGATGCCAACTTGCATTTATGCTTGATATCCACCTGCCAATGCCTGAGCCATAGCAGTCTCCATGTTGATACGTGAGATGCTATGGCCCTAGACAAGAATTTGACTGCATTAAATTCTCTGGCGTTGGCAGAGAATTCTGCTGCTGCAATAATTTTCGCTATATCCTGGTGGGCTCTGACATTTGACGCCAGCAATATATCCCTCAAGTGGAAGAGCCATTGTAGAGAGGACCGTGTAAAAGGATGCCGCTGTAGCTGCCCTAATGGCCCAGGCATCAGAAACGTGCGCCCTACAGAGTGCCAAATCTGCTCTCTTTTCTTCCGGTCTCAGGGCTCCTCGGCCTCGTTGGGAAAGGTTGAAGAAGAGGCCAGTGCCACAATGGGCTCATCCACCTCCGGCGTTTTGAGAAAATTTGAAAACTCTGGTGCCAAATTATAATATCGTTTATCGTACTCTTTTGGGGCTGGGTATGATGCTGCTGATGCCCATTGCTTTTGTACTAATTCAGCAAACATACCAAGGACAGGAATAGTTTCCACCTCATTAGCCGGTTGTGAGAATATTAGATCCTTGGATTCGTCCTGAGACCCTGTTGACAATGGATGAGGGTTTGATGTGCCTAGTTTAGCGGTGTTCTTTGCCTTGAACAGTAAGGATTTAAAGAGGTGTGGACGAAAAAGGCCAGAAAAGGTAGGTTGGTCCGGAATGAGGCCTTTGTCGTCCGACATTCCCTGTTCTAGTGGGTCAGATTCTGACAACCCCAAGTCCATCTGATGGATCGACCCCACCTCCATGGGAACATCCTGATCCTCAAATTCCACCTCCTCCCGAAGACCCTGGGCTGGTATGTTAGGAATATTGGGGAATACCTGAGTTTGATGTTGTCCCATATGCGCAAAGGATCGAGCGGACAGGGATCCTGCATCCGAAGCGGCTGAGAAGTGTCTGGTCCTGATGGATTGCAGAACTCCAGCCGCAATGCCCCTTTGAATCGCCATCTCCATCCATTGCCTCATTTCGATGGAGATAGTCTCAGGTAATCCCTCCTCCTGTCTTAGGCCGGTGACCGTAGGGATGAAGGTTGCCTCTGGGATTAGCCAGGCAGTGCTCATTGGAGGAGATGTGCCTATGGGAGGTTGTCCAGAAACAGCCTGCCTGGGCTGGGTAGATAAGTCCAAGGACCCCAACAATGGACTTGGGTCCTGATCAGATTGTTGTGTCATAGCCATCTTGTCTGCCTCCCTGGCTCGTTTCTGCAGTTGCCTTTCCAAAGCTAGGTGCCATCTATGGACATCCTTATCCACTGTCTTAGAGGCCTTTTGGGGGCCCACTGGCTTATCTCGGGACTTATTTGTCTTGGAGCAGAAAGCATTGTCACCTTCCATTGTGGATGACTGATTCTCTTGCCCCTGACTTTAATTTTTAATAATTTTTTTAATTATTATTATTATTATTGCTATTAATATTTGTACTTTGGGGTGTTGCCTTCCCCTGTGGTTGAAAGTAGAACGCTCCTCCAGGAGAGTAAGTATGTATATGTATGTATGTATGTATGTATGTATGTATGTATACACACACACACACACACACACACACACACATACATGTGTGTGTGTATACACACACACACACACACACACACGCCCAAATAAATATACATATGCCTATATCTATATGTAAAACTGTGCATATGGTAAACAGTATCTAAGGGTCCCCAACAAGGGAAACCCCCAAGCGCTCCAAGCGAGAACTTTCTGGATCCCTGGTCCCCAACAAGGGAAACCAGCTATACAGGATCTGAGGTGGATTCTTTCCTGTCAAAACAAAACGTCCCGCTATTTAAAATGGCACTTGCGGCTTCACTCCAAAGAAATGATCCAAAGGCAATTGCAAGGAAATTCCTGTTTAATGACGAGCCTGCTTATCCAACGTCAGCCAGACAAGGGAGAACTAAACCCAGGGAGAACGAAGTGGGAAGGTACTGCCCCGGTCCCCAAAAAGGGAAACCAGCGGGAAATGGCACCTGTGATATTTAGGCGCAAACTTGAGCCAGCCATTGAAAAAGGCAGGAAGCCAGAATCTCCGCTGCTAATGTCTGAGAAGTCTAACGAGCCACTGCTTCTGAGGCTCTAACTTGCTAGTTAACTGCTCCTGTCAGACGAAACGGCAAGGCGAAGTGAGCTGCGGCTGCAAACGCTCCGCTATGATTGCAGAGAAGACGATCGGAAAGTTAGAAAAGGTAATTGCCTGAGGCAGTCACTTCACGGAGTGGCAGGCTCCGCTAGTTACAAAGGAACTATTTTTAAACTGATCGAGGCAACCTAATAGAGGCACAAGCTTGAAAAAAGCCAAATTAAATGGGGAAGATTTTTACAAGCCGAAATAACTCGAGAGCAAACCTGAATCAGAAAACTGTTCCAGTCAGGGAGTGCACAGCCTCTTACCACGAAGGCTGAGCTAAAACTGGGGGACGCTGGGGAGGTGTCCCGTGGAGGAGGAGGAGCGTCCCGGAGTTTTAAGCCCAGCCTTTCCAGAAGAGACTGAAGCACCTCCCACTTCTGGATGCTCTGAACAGCTCATGGGAGAACAAACAGAATTTTTATTCTTATAACTTAATCTGAAGTCTATTAAAAGAATTATTTGGCCAAAAAAAGTATACATATATGATCAACTATTCTTACTTGAGTAGAAAAGTTAATTATTCTGATTACATTGCTCAAGAAATAGAGAATAAAAAAAACTATTTTGTTTGAAAGACAACAAAGAAGCTCACCTTTTAATTAAAAGATTTATGGTATGATAAGTAGAATGTGGGTAGACTTCTACCAATAATCATTTGTTCGAATATTGGTAGTGTGATTGTGAACTGGGTGTTTGGCAACCTGTTTGCATTTGCAACCTGTTCCCAAGCACAGCACAGTCATATGATCGTCATTTAGAGCCTTCCCTGCTGGCTTCCCCAGAAAGCCAATGGGGAAGCGGGCAAGGAAGGTCATAAGTCATTGTGGTAAGTTTTTCCCAACCATGCCCCTCCTATAGCCTCTCTGCACTTGTACTGACTTTGTGCACCCATTCATGATCGCAATTCCTTGCACCATCCTCAACTCGCACAGCACTTCCCACTTCTCACATAGACTCTTGCAACATTTCTAATTCACACAGCCTATCTATTTAACCCAAACAGCACCTTTCACATACTCCCTCATACTTTCCCTGAGCCATATGGCACTTATGTACCCCTTCACAGCCTTTCTGAGCAGCATCTTTCATACATTCCCTCACGCCCTATGCTTATACTTTTAAAACTATTTTTAAAACTGTTGGTATCAATGGAGGTTTTTTTAAAAAAATCTGAGAGCTAGTTGGTAGAAATTTTCAAGGGGACTGCTACTAGGGACACAAGAATTTACCTCTTCTCCCTCATAACATTTTTTAAAATATCACTGAAATCACTTTATATAGGCTATTTGCTCTAAAGTGCGTGTACAATCAAGTAATTTTCCCTACCAAAAACCACGAAAGGTTGATGTTATTTAACTTTTCTAATTTGACCAGAAATGCTAACTTCTGAAATATGGTTACCTTGTAGCATTTTTGCTGTTGAAAAAAAAAAATCTGAGTTATCATTTTTCCACCTTGGACCATGAATCTCTTTTGCCCAATGTTGTATTAGAGCATTTCCACAGATAGAAAGCCATTTTCAGCTCCCTGGGAACATAAAAGGAAAGTCTTTTTCGCTGCAATGCCATTAGTTATGCCATAAAATGAAAACCTTAATCGGGTGAAAGTTCATTGCACAGAAAGCGCAAAGATGAAATTGAACATGCCATGCTTTTAGCCTGGCTACAAAATGAAGGATTTAGAGAAAAGGATCCCCCGCTCATCTACTGAGCTAACAATTGGACCTCTCAAACATCATTCTTTTCATCATGCCTGCAGGTTACAGGGATGACCTACCTGACCATTTTCCACAAGAAACTGGCAACCAAATTTTTCTAGAAGGCATTTGACTTGTGATATCTAGGGGACAAGTAATATATTTGTTTGATTGCTCATTGTATTTTTGCTTTTTTATATCCTATTTTAATTAATTATATTTGTAAGCTGACACAAGTTGAAAAGATTTGGACGACATAAAAAGTGAAACCATAGTAAATAGTATTCATAGTTATGTATACTTTAAAGCAGAAAAGTGAAATTTGATTCCTCAAAACGAGATCATGCCTGAGACAGGACAAGCAAACAATATTCTCATACTTAATAAGTATCACTATAAAATATTATATTATGTAATATATTGATTTGTAAACATTCTCATTGGCTCTATTAAAAGAAATGAACTTTGGCAAATATTCTTTAACTGTTGATTATTGGGTATTTCATTGCAAAAACTATTTCTATATTTAAAAAGAAAAAAGTAAGAATGCTGATCCCACAGCTTTCATGTGAGTTTGTTTCGAAAAGTGTGAATTAGGCTGATTTAGAACCTTCTCTCAAAAGGTGTTTCACAGGACAAATGCTATGAGAGATAAAAGGTGCAAGTAAACACAATGAAATCAATGGGAACTGCACATGAGTCCCAGACTCTCATGCATCTTGTCATTACCAGATGCCCAAGTATATACTCCACATTATCAAATGCCTCCCCATATGTAACACATGGTGGTGCACCATCCTACTTGTTAATGATGGATATGACAAAAGGTTAATAGGAAAGGAAAAGAGACTCCTACAAAACCATTTGTGATTGTTTACTTAATCCACTGTTTACTTAATACACTGTTTATGACCCTCTGGTACTTATCAGATAAGACAATGGGTTAGCAACAGAAAATGACAGACAGGTTTGTTGGCATCATCTTACTCATTAAAGCAAGATCATTCTTTTATCCCAACCATCTATCCCAAGAACTGCCACAGCCAACTAACTGGACTGAATATCTTCAGTGGTGGACCATTCTTCATTTGGGATTAAAATACTACTTTGTTAAATAATAAGAACCAACCTACTCATCTCTTCTGTTTAATTATATTTCAATCCTCTTGATTGTTCTCCTTTTAATTTTCTGAAGCTATGCTTCTATACTTAAAATAATCAAGCAGGAGATGGTAGGGTCTGTTGTTGAAGAAAAAAATCCACCAAGTAAACCAAAGTGATTCTGCTCCTCTATGATGCTCGATTAATGCTCAATGCAATTCCAGCTATATACATACATACATACACACATACATACATACTCTGTGATGCTCCTCTATGATGCCCTATAATGCTCAATGCAATTACAGGTATATATTATCATGCACACAACATCACTTGCCTCATATGTTCCTTCTGTGAATGTTGATGGACTGCACTGATTAAGGACAGAACCCACCAAATTTTGTCATTCACACAGTAAGGTAAGGATTCTAAACCCAAATGAAAAATAATCTGTTAGAATTAATGTTTGAAGTTTCTTCCAGATATTCATGGGACTAAGTAGCTATAAAGTTTGCTCAAGGGTAAAGATTATAGTCTTAAAATAATTCTTTTCTCAATATTGATTCAGAAGAATGAAAGCTAAAGCTTTCTATTGTATAATTTAAGGCATTATGTCAATGCATACATGCATTTGTTTATATTAGTTCTCATTTGACTTATGTGAAATAAAGTTAACACACACACACACACACACACACTCATTGTAATTCTATGTACGCTTGTTTTAAAGTTGTATTGCATTGATATTTGTGGGGTGGGGTGGGGTGGGAGGAAAAACATATTGTCTTTCAAATTGTTTCAGTACTTTAAACCAGTGGTCACCAACTGGTGGACCGTGGCCCACTGGTGGGCCGTGAGAAAATTTTGGTGGGCCACAGAGAAATCTCACCCCCAGAGCACCCCCACAAAGCAATTAATCCAGACTGCACAGAAACACAAGGCTGTGTTTGGTCCACGGGAACCCTCCCCACCCACTCACTCCTTACCCGGTAAACTTGCCTGCTAAATTGCTATTTTTCCTTTTTCCGACCATCATCTGTTCTGCTGTGCTGGGAGATTTAGATTAGCTAGGAATCAGGAAATGGTTGTCTTTAGATCTTCAGCTCAGCACAGCCAAACCTCCCTTAGGACTGAAGGTTTGTTTGCAAGCAAATTCAGTGCAGACTCACAGCAAGCAAATTTGAGAGACTGAGCTAGCCGATGGCAGATAGATAGATCACTGAATGATTCTGTGAGCAACTCAATCTGCCTGCTTTGCCTGATTTTGGGTAAAAGTTGCTCTTTTTTATAAAAAATGTAATATTTACATGCATGGTGTGTTGTGAGTTAATTTTATGAGTTTGCTTGCAAGCAAATTTTATGTGACAGACTGAGCCAGACAACGGCAGACAGATAGATCTCTGAATGAATCTGTGATTCTGTGAGCAACTGCCTGCCTGCTTTGCCTGATTTGGGGTAAAAGTTGCTCTTTTTTATAAAAAAATTCAATATTTATATAAATATTTATAATATTTACATACAAGCCATGCCCCGCTAGTCACATGACCACCAAGCCACACCCACAAATTAGGCCACGCCCACAGAACTAGTGAGTGGTCCCTGGAATCTAAAATTATGAGTGGTGGTCCCTGAGATCCAAAAGGTTGGCGACCCCTGCTTCAAACACCTTAATGCTGGGAAATAAAATCCCCTTATTTGGCAAATAATTACTGTTTAAGGAGCTGAACATCCACAAAGAAAGGAAAAATCTACAGAACATAGCACCCAAAAACCTCCCTTCCAAAACAGGATAGGAAACAATGGTGGCTGAAGATATATATGCCAGAACCCTAACCTTAAACTCCACAACAAGGGTTGAAAAACATAAAAATGAACGTGAACCTAAGAGGGGAAATAACCAGAATGGTTATTTTGCAGAATCATATTTCTTTTAAAATCTTACACAGGTAGTCCTTACTTAAGGACTGGTTGCATAGTGACTGTTCAAAATTCCCACCAATCTTTCAAGAGCTACTTAGGACCTGTTTTCAAAGATCCAGTGCCTCGACCCCAAACACCCACATGTACCCCTGGTCACATGATCACATTTTGGATACTTGGAAGCCAGCTCCCATTTATGGCCATTTGCAATATTCCACAATCATATTACCATGATTTTCAGCATTTTTTTTTTGCTGGATTTCCAGTGTTTACTCCTTGTTTCTGGCCAAAAAAAGGCCATTGGTGAAAACTGGTTCAATTAACAACTGTGTCATTCACTTAATGACCACCATGAGTTACAACCTTAATTCCTAGCTCTATTAGGGTCATAAGTCAAAAATTACTTATCAGGTTTTTTTACAATAGCACATCAAAGTTCATTTAAAGTTGTCCTGAGTTGAATGGCTGAAAAACCACTCCTCAAAAATCTGTTGAAAATTGTATTTATATATGGGATTCTAATCCACATTTTATCAATTACCTAGAAGTTTTGAAACTGAAATGCTAAAAAACATATTGTATTTTTGTTGTTGTTGTAATATTGTTGCTAAAATAAGTATCTTAACTGAGATTTTCTTTTCTGACTTTTTAAACATTTTTTAGTCCTTTCTAAAAGATATTTTTCAATAATGACTATTTTATTTTATTTTTTGTATAAAGGAAATGGAAACCCTCTGTTTCTTAAAATAGGTAATGCAGGGACACACAGGGGAACTTAGCTGACACTAAAACCCAAATCTGATCCGATAGATCAATTCCCATTCTGGGAGTATCCAGGATAGCATAATTCAAACCACTCTGATTGTGACATTACCAACTGTATCAGATTTTATTTTGCAGCCCTGTGATCCCACTAGGAATTTAACATGAGAAACTAGAGTTTCTTACTTGCACAAAGAGGTATTCAAAAGCTCTACTAGTTTAAATAGAAAAATCACAATCAAAACAGTGAATCACAATAAGATTTAAAATAACGTCCACTGATTACTGCTTAGGTGTTTCAAATTTATATTTTACTTTAAATATACTAGTCTATTGTTAAGTTTTCATTTTTTGCATTCTATTTACGTTTAATATTATTTTACAGTTCAAATATATCAAGCCAGGGGACAGAATAAAGACATTTTAGTAATCAATAACTGAAAACTTGATTTTTGATTTTCCTTTTCCATTTTACACCATCCTATTTCAATAGCCAAAGAGAGGGAAATACACTCATCAGTCACCTGATGGAGTAATTCAAAACTTAACAAAACAGGGCTAATGGGTGAGAATTGAATTGAAAACACCTTGACAAAGAAAGCAATTTCTTTTCTTCACACTCCTCTGAAGCTGTGGGTCGAACCATCAACAGTGAGGGGCCATCTGTCCCAAGGGCCTTCCATGTGAGCACAAGAGGAGGGGAATTAAATTCTGTTCCACATACATTTAAGTATTGATTTATCTATGACAGGCAACATAGCTGAAAATCTATGTTTTGACGTGCTTCACATACCAGTCTTTAAAGGCAACACTAAACTTCTGATAAGCAAAGAAAACAGGTTAATAGGGTTGTTGCAGAAAAAATAATCAGTGTTATTCCAACTGCTAAAAAAGATCTTTTAACAGAAATATGCTATTAGGCTAAGTTGTAGGCCTTCTGCGGCTCTGATCCACATGCACATTACTTTTGATCCATTGCTCTTACTGTAATTTTGGTCCCCTTATAAGGAACTGTGGGAAATCATCCAATTTTTATTTCTGTTTTCAGAATTTTAAAAAATGATATATTATGAACATTTATATTTCCAGAGTTTTCAGATTGTGGAGGTATATAAATGTCAAGTGTATAAATATCCATATTTCCCAATCCAAGTAACCCAACATACAGAGTACTGAAATTGTGAGAAGGCAGAGTGCTTGCCAGAGGGAGGTGAGTATCAGGAAAACAGCACATATCACACATCCCATATTTACTGCTTTCAGTGGTTCTAACCTATACTTGTGATTTTCAATCCCTATAGTAAAGTTGAAAAGGTCACCTAACATATTAATTTCTGCAATATCTAAAACAAAAGAACATAATGCTCAAATCATCTGAATTGTAATCATAATATGACAGACTAGGAGAAATATTATTTATTTAAATCCTTGACTAATGTCTAATGGCAGGAAACATAGTTAATTTTAATTAAAAGCAAATCAAAACAAATTTTGTTTAAATACCATTCATATTTTAGACTAAATCCAATTTATTTTCTGGTTTAAAAAAATACTGCCTGAAAGGTTGAAAGAATTAGCAAGTCAAGAAAAAAAAAAAGAATTGGGACATATGAATCATTCCATGAGCCACCCAGAATCGTGACAGAAAGGAGCAATCTATAAATTCCATAACTAAGTTCATCTTCTACTTTTATTTCAGATAAAATAGATATTCCATGTCTTACATTATTTCATTCAAACTCAAATGGAACACAGAAATATTATGCTTGCAATGAGAAAAAGCTCAAATCATTTACTAAAAAATAGTTCATATCTGAGATTCTAAGATTAAATAATTTACACAACCCTTAGCATATATTTTTATAATGTGAAAATATGCTATTTTAGATATAAATGTAGTATACATTTTTGTAAATATATGCTATATATACAGAAATATATGCTACATTTCCATCCAAAATAAGATTGTGGGTTCCTATTAAAAATATAGATGAAGACAAAGAAAATAAACCACACAATTCATGTAGCCAATAACTTCAAAAACAACTTTCATATACAGTATATTTAATTTATATATACTTAAGAATAAAAAGAATAATGATTAGCTTAGACCAGTAAATCTGATATGTGGATATCTGCCTGTTAACTGACACTCAGTTCCATCACATATAATTGGATTGGAACTAAGTTCCAGACCACTTTTAATGCCAAAACAAAATCAGACAGAAAAATGTCCTAATTTCTTTAGCATTACAACTGAGGACAGCTCTCCCCTGTTGTTGTACAATAACAATGACCACCCAAAGATCTCTGTGTTAACTAAGGACAATCTTCCCACTATCTGCCAAATAAATTATCTGAAAGACATTCATAATATAGTTTGTTAACTAAAAAGAGCCCAAGGAGTAAAATACCATTTTCTACCAATGGAAAAAAAATCCTAGGAACAAATGTAGTTAGCCTGAATAGTTAATTAGCACAAAGCACAAAAATCCATAGAAACACAAAGGGATGTTGGCATTACTTCAGGAGGAAAACTGGTGTAAAACCAAAATAATTAATAACTGTGCTTGACCAAGGGACAACGTTTACTCTGCTCTTCCTTACACTAAAAGAGGAAGAGAAGAAATCTTCACAAGTCACAAGAAATTCAAAGTCAATAGAAATCATGCCTCTCATGAGAATTCACATAACCACCCTGACAATCATTTCCTTGACCCGTTTTCAGTAAACAATACCCGAAGTACTTGGAGAGGATTTTCCCTGGCCTTGTTCATCCCACTCTTTGCTGATCTCTTATTTTACGGTCAGAGGTTAAACTCCTGACCTCTCACCCCTAAGGCAAGTTCTTCTCCCCTCTTGCATAAAAAGTTTTTCACACTGTGCAGCATTTAGATTAGTCCCTTTCCTTTAGAACAAAAGCTATGTCTTTGTACCACTGGTTTGGGCAGGGAATCTGTACATCAGAGGATGCTGCTTCTACTTAACATTCACAATAACTATATTGTGAGGCCCCAGTAAAGCCTCATCTCTCAGTGTCTAGACTTTCACCCAACCAACCAGAAAAAGAAAATCCTATCAGGCACTCAACTGAAAATTAACTAAGGTATCCTGTTGTGAACCTGATGAAGATGTTATTTGAACATACGGAAAAACTTTCCATTGTTTAAGCGGAAAGATAGGAGAAAACTTTAAGAGATACAGGCCTTAAACAATAATGGCACTAATTTTTTTAAGGCTCAATAAATATATGGATTTTATCAGGATGCAACTACTTCCTTTGGTGTTCTTTTAAAAGGTACTCATTATAAAATTTAAACTATATGTCATGGGAAAAATGTTTTTCTCTAACTTTAAATCTTAAGGGAAGATATCTAAAAAAATTCTTAAAGCTTAATAATGACTAATTTTTAAAAAAAACTAGAATGGGAGACACTCCACTGCTACATCATCAAAAATGATGAGGTTTTTCTAAATTGAAGAATAATGTGCTGCTGTAATTTTAGCTTGGGATATTAAAAGAAATGTAAACCTTTTATCAAATGATAGGCCTATATGTTGTGATATTTAGAACAAGCTGCCCAGGCACTTCAGCCATACATAGAGAAACATGCTTAAAGTTCTGCAGAGTCCTGGCGCTTTTTCTGAGGCAAGAAGATTTAAGGAACTCAGTTCATATCTAGCTTGCAAAAATGAAAGAGACTCAAAATCTTTGAATTAAGAGACCCCAGGGTTTGTTTGTTTCTGTGAAACTAAAGAGACCCCTCTCCTGATTACACTTAGTTACAGTTTAACAGAGACATGGAGTTCCCCACAGGAAAGGTGAATACCAGACTGGGCAAAAAATGGAAGGCAGAAAACGGCTCTACAAAATGCAGTGAGGGGGAAGTCAGTGAATAGACCTGCTCTTCGTAATTCCTCTCTGGACAAGGATAAGACTTGAGATCGCTCACAAGTGCTTCAGAGAGTTGCTCCTTGCAAGGAGACCACAAATCAACAGTCTCCTGCAGGTTTAAAGCTCTGGGAGACAGACAATAGTCGTCTTGTTCAAATTGCAATTGGTGCCTTAAAAAGGATATTGGGTTTGCACACTTCTTTTTCTAATCACTTTCACAAATTGCTTTTTAACTGTTTTTCAGCTATTAGGAACTTTTGGATTGTCATGTTCTACAGTATTGGCTGAGTTTCCTTCTATCCTTGGTGAAAGAAATTTTAAATACAAGTTTAGGGACTTGAAAAAATCTGGAGTAAATAGCAAAAGGGTGATTAAAAGTTTTATTTTAGAAAGTTACAAATAATGATCCAGATAAAACAAATAAGATTCTGCAATTAATTATAAAGAATTATTTTCATGAGAAATAAGGCAAGACTTAAAAACTTGGATAATACAGAGAAGTAGAAGGAACTAAAGATTACAATTAAAAGAGAAGAATACTCACTCAACTTACTAATACCGAATGAAGCAAGTATTTTAATATTGCATATGCTGAAGGATATTTTTTAACAATGGACCCCGAAGTTAATTTGAAAAGTGCCTGTCTCTACAGATTGACTGACTATATTAACTGACATGATTAAGACTGGTTTAAAAGTGGATTTAAAAATGACATACTGTAAGACTCACATAGAAAAATATGTTGCGCTGGACCTAAAAAAAACCCATCTGAAGTCTTAATAATTAAAAAGAATATACAAATAGCAAATCAAGAGAGCAACCTGGATATTTTTTCTATAAAAGCCTAGACAACTTTTTAAAGCTTTGAAGCAACACACAAGGGCTCTCCCTTTCTCCTATTCTCTTCATTACAAGTCCAAAAAAAAAATTGGGTAACTAGAGGTTAGTCTTTGACTTACAATAGTTCCTTTAGTGACCATTAGAAGTTACAATGGCACTGAAAAGAGTGACTTATGACAATTTTTCACACTTATGACCTTTGCAGCATCCCCACGGTCACATGATTTATATTCAGATGCTTCACAATTGATTCACATTCACGGTTGCAGTGTGCTTTTGCAACCTTCTGACAAACAAAGTGAATGGGGACACCAGATTCACTTAACGACCATGTTACTAATTTAAGAACTGCAGTGATTCGCTTAACAAATGTGGTGAGAAAAGTCATACCATGGAGCAAAATTCACTTAACAAATTTCTCAATTAGCAACATAAATTTTGGGCTCAATTGTCGAGGACTACCTATACTCAAATCACTTTATAAAATTTACTATTGAATGGCTCTTTGAATATGAAACTTCTCATACGGCATTAAGCACTATAAAATGGGATTTCTATACTGATTGGTGGACCATCTTATGCTCTCACCTTTTACCCACAGAAAGAAACAAGTTAGCTCAAGATAGCTTAATAAGAACCCAATTATGTCAGCTTTGAAGCTTCTGTACTTAGCTACCTTACTGGTATCCTGCAAAAGGCTATTCCTTTAAAATCCCATATAGCTTGATGCCGGGGTATCTATCAATTTATTTCATTATTAGTGGATCAAAGTAATAAATGGATTATTAGTACAATAAGTACAAAAACATTTTCTGTAGACCACCATATTCAAAGAGAGTTTGGCTGACAGGTGGGAAGAGAGGACTCTGAGGAATACTCATGTTTTCCACAATGAAATCTATTCATTAATGTATCCAACTTCTATGCTGCCCATCTTGCCAAGGCAACTCAAGGTAACTTACAGTCATTCAATAAAAATATCATATAAAGCATTAAACTATAATGACAATAAATTTAAAATTCAGTTAAAATTCAATTGACCAAGATGGAAAGGAAGGGAACAAAATACACATGAGGATGTAGGATCTCTCTAATCCATTTACCACCTCCAGGATGCTATTCCATTAGGGTCCCAGACCAGTTGGCAGGCAGAGCCAGTTCTTCAATCCCTTTTAGAAGCCCAAAAAGGTGAGTACGGATCTCACCTCGAGGGGCAGGATAGGATCTTCTAAAGTTTGGGCAGAAAAAGTTCTCCTGAATTTCACCAGCTGAAATTCCTTGACTAACAGGATCTGCAAGAAAACACTGTTTCTTCTGCCAGCATGGGTAGGGCACGCTAATCCCATCAGGGTGAGATGGTTTCACAGATAACCTGGACCCATGTCATCATTGGCTTTAAAAGATGATAAATAATACCTTGAATTGGACCCAGAGCAAACTGGCAACCGACTGTATTAAGTATCTAAGTACCTGACTGCTAAGTATCTTAGTTGAGCGTTAGAGCTGAAATCTAATTTCTCTCTGAGAAGTAGCAAACCTTTCAAGAAAAAAAAAAAATCACAGAATTTCCAAACCACAATTCTTCCCAGCATAGCACTACAAATTAGTGCTATAGGAAAAGGAATGTCAATGATTTTTTAAAATGTTATTATTTGAGAATTCAGTTATTAACATATTGAAACCTATTTATCCTATATCAAGTTTGTAGCTTACCTATTCTGAAATTGTTTTTACTATTACTCCCAGATTGTTCTTTTTAAATGTTGTCACTTTTAGCCTTAGAAAAAATACATACCACTTGATCAGATGCCAACATTTCACTTTTTTATTGGTTCGGAAATTGTAATGATGTATGGGAATGACTTTGGGAGACAGGAGAAGAGTCACAGAATAGGAAACACTCAGACAAGTAGCATCTGAGCTCAGGGGTGGGATTCAAATTTTTAACAACCAATTCTGTGGGCGTGGCTTAGGTGGTGGGCATGGCTTGGTGGTCATGTGACTGGGTGGACATGGCTTGGTAGTCATGTTATTGGCTGGGTGTGGCCAACTCCATATCACTCACATCGACGCACGCATCTCCTCGCCTGGCCTCTCATGACTGTGGGGATGTTGCAACAGTCGTAAGCATGAAAAATGGTCATAAGTCACTTTTTTCAGTGCCATTGTAACTTTGAATTGAACATTGTAACTCTGTACAGTAGAGGAGGGGAAAAAATCTCCAGAGACGTTCCTGAGACAGGAAGTCTAGTCCTGCCAAGAATGTAATAAGGGTTAATGGAGAGGCAGTTTCTGTAAGCAACACCAGAATTTCCTTCCTGCCTTCCTTACAGGATTAGGCCAGTAATTTATTCTAACAACCGGTTCTCCAAACTGCTTAGAATGTTAACAACCGGTTCTAGCGAATAGGTACAAACTGGTAGAATCCCACCCCTGTCTGAGCTAGACAAGCAATGGGAGCATGGCAATATCTAAGGAGGAACCCTTTCTAGTTCCTTGGGCTGTAAATGTGAGGGGGGTGAAATGTACTTTCAAACTTGCAAGATTCTCTTAATGTAGCCTTACAATAAATTTAGAGCTAGTACTTCTGCGTGTGCTTCTTGTCTGAACCCTTCACTAGGCTAAGAGGAATAAAGCAACTCTAAATGAACACATGGAGAGGCATAACAAGCAAACAAATTACTTCATTGGTTCTATTAAGTTTAGTGGGGTTTATTTCCATGTAAATGTGCCAGGGACCATAGCCTAAGATGCTCTTGAGTTGAATCCATGGGAGTTTCCTCTTAGGTTGAAATCACAAAATTACCTTTTAGCACTGGCACATAGCCTTCCATTCAAAGTCTATTATCACAATGGTATGACTAAAAACAAGTTACTCATGATTTTTTGCAGAAAAAATTATTAATCCCCATCTCCACTTGAAAAAGCACTCAGGCTAGCATTCTTCTGTTTTCTAGAAACTCAATACCAATATTCTATTTTTAACTCCACGGGGCATTACTAGATGAAAATGCCCTTAGGCTTCTACTTTAAAAATCCTAACTTTTTTCCCTTTGTTTGCCCCTCCACCACTACCCCCTACTCTTTTTTTTGTTGCTGATTGAATTGAATTAATTCCTTGTCAATTACTTTTATAAAACAAACAGATGAGAAACAGCAATATACTTAGCAAAATTTATTAGGTTTACAGACATGGGCATTTACATTACAACCAGTGATGTCAATTAACATAACTAGATTCCCAGAATGGTTGTTTTTTTTTGTCATCAAAGCAGAAGACAGTAACAAAATAAAATAAGGAGTTGTAATCATTCCTTGCAGGCAAAAAAACAAAAGAGCAGGAATAGGCTACAAGTGATTGTTCTCCACTGATAATTGCCAATTACCAGCAGGAAAAAAAAAGCTGGCTGGGCTGTTCTTTGTCAGAAAGCAAGAAATAAGAAGTGCTTTCATGGCATCTAAAAGAGTAGGGACATCACTATCTAAGCCTTACCTCACAGCAGAGTCACAACATAGGCACTTTAAAAAAGAAGCTTCTGTGTGATGTCACTGTGGGGTTGGGGTTGCCATGAATTTGTCCTACTTTGCTGCTTACAGTTAATTTTGTTTAAAATATTTATAGATCATCTGTTTTGCTAAGCAGGAATATTATGTATTATTAAAAATACAGGACAATAAAATTGCAGCAGAAAAGTAAAGGACAAAAGTAATTTTATAATAAATAATAAAACAATGCAAAATTGATCAGCGGTCATGAAAGACCCAATGAAACAATACAGTTTTTTAAATTAAATGTTCAGAATTCTTAGGAAGGTCAGCTACTGTTGGGTCATTTTGTTAGTTCTAAAACAAACTAGAAATCCATTCTTTAGTGAAAAGGTCACATTAGTACAAGCATGATATGATAGGATCACACTATATGCCAGTAGGAAATGCTGGAATAGGTAGGATGTAAATAGTAATTGGGGCCAGAACCCAAGGCTTGCAAACTTACTATTATTATCTTTCTGGGACTTCATTTTCTATCTTTCTCTCTTTTTCCAAGACCTCTTTTTATTATCTCTTCCCTTCACAGCAGGCTAATGGAAAAGGGCAGATCCTTTTTTGTAAGAGATCTGAACTGCTCACTAATTGCTTACTTTTGAAATTAGGCTGAGAACCAGGCCAAGAAATGCATGTAGCCTTGAGACAATGAGCTTCCCACACCTATTCTAAAAACGTAATACATTGAGATGAAGGAGGAAAAATCTCTTCAAATATCTATGAGATTTTTACTACTGTACAGTGGCATGGATCAGACATGATCAAAGTAGCTTAAAAATCGGTAATCTTTACCTGATTTTATTTAGCATTATATCTGAACAGGATCTCTGACATGTTCTTCTTAGGGTGGCATTTTGTTTGATTATTTTTTTGAGTTAGCTTTTGACTCCTGGGCAAGTCCATGCAGGTTTTTTAGCAAGATTTTTCAGAAGTGCTTCCTCACTACATGTTTCCTAGGGCCGAGAGGGTGTAACTGATGCAGTGTCACCCAGCTGGCTTGATGCCTAAGGCAGGACTAGAATTCACTATCTCCTGGTTCCCAACCTGATGCCTTACCATTACACCAACTGATTAAATGTTTTAATAATTACATCCAAAAATATACTTTAATAAAATACCACACTCATATTCTAGAAGAGTGGTAAAGGTGTTATTAGTTACTATAGCTTGATTACTCCCATTCCACATCAACCTCTTTTTAAACTCTCTAACACATGTACTTTCAAGAATAGGATTTTAAAGGCTCATGGATCTTTATCATATTAGGACTTTCCTCTCTAAAAATAAAATAATTGTCAATGGAATTAATATTTAAATCAGTTTCAGCTTTATTGGGATAAAACTAGAGAGCTCTCCCTATCTCCTGATATTTATTAGAGCCATTACAGAATAATCCAGATTTAATCTTATGTGATTTGTCTCTGCCATTTATAATCTACATGTATTCAAGATTATTGGTAATTCATGATCTCAATGTACCTGCTATGAAAAATGCCATACATATTTTAGATTCCATCAGCCATTTAAAAAATATATTTAACAAATCAAGAATGAACTATTTCCATATCATATTGATTCCAACTTATAACAATAATGTTAGAAAGGATGTGGAAGAAAAAGAACGTATTTTCCTCCAGAAGTTCAAGGCAGCGTACATAGCCTTTCCTCCTGCATTTTTCCCCACAAGAGCAATCCTGTCATATATATTGAGCTATAAAATGACTGGGCCAATCTCATCAGCTTCCATGGCTGAGGATATATTTGAACCTGAATCACTCTAGTTCTGATCCAACACAATCACTGAACTACACTGATTCACGGTTCTTTATTCAATCGTAGATATATCCCAAAATCACTCATAACTTGGGACATGCCAAAGAATTACCAATTACATAGTATATGATATATGCACTACTACTTATTACTTACTTGCTAGTAATTATTTACATACCACTAACTACTCACTAGTATCAATCACTGTATAATACTTGCACTACGTAATACATGCACTGTGTAATAAATTATTCATGCTGCTCCTATGAATAGTTCAATTAAAATGGCTTTTTATTAGATATATGGCAAGATATATGATTCAGCAATTTAGAGCAATATATGGCATTCAATAATAAGATAAGCTTGAAGTGTCTTGGTTTCTGTTCTGTTATTAGGCTAATCTATATTGGATATCTTCTGATTCATATATTTCCTGCTATAAAAGCTTAAGCATTTTTACTATTGTAATTTCAAAATAAGGGAAAGAAGCATGAGAGAAAAAATCTAAAACGCATTATAAATATCAGAAAGCTGTTAATTTAAAGAGACACTTTATAGCATAGAAAGAGACACTTTATAGCAAAGTCTTTAAACCAGTTCAAGGAGCCTGTGCCTTGAACTGGTTTAAAGACTTTGATCTCAGTTCAGTTTACTGATTTCTGCCGGACAATGGCTACTTAAAATGTTCATGGTCTTCATGAAATCAGCTCTTCATATTTGCTCTAAATTTTGCATCCATTTGACCCCAAAACGGTCAAGAAAATATTCATATTTCTTAAATACAAGGAATGCAGCTTGTTCGGTTAATAACAAATAAGCTGGTGGTGCGGGTTGGTGTGGCCAGCAATTGCACCATTTTGCCTTCCAATAAATGTTTTATGGTTTGTCATTTTCATAATAGCAATAGCAATAGCACTTAAGACTTATATACCGCTTCACAGTGCTTTTACAGCCCTCTCTAAGTGGTTTACAGAGTTAGCATATTGCCCCTAACAATCTGCGTCCTCATTTTACCAATCTCAGAAGCAGTGGTGGGCTGCAAATTTTTTAAAAACCAGTTTTCTGGCTGGATAGACATGGCCATGTGACTGGGTGGGTGATGTCACTCATCACACCCAGCCCCGCCTCCTGGGCACTCACCTCAAAGGCAGAGGTAGGATTCAGCCGGGGGAGGGGAGTTGGGAAACAGCACCCTGAAGGCAATTTTAGGAATCTGTAGGATAAAGTTCCTTGGACTTGCTCTTAATTAGATTCTATTTGTACAGGTCCTACAGAGGTATGACTCACCCAGTTATCAGGGAAGAATTTGAATTGTTGGTCCTGAGGAAGTAGACAATCTTTGGAGCTGTGATTTGGGGCACTGGTAAAGGGGATAAGCAAGAATTGCTGGAGCAACATCCAACTCCCAGGAGCGCCATACATGATGCAAGGCACAATAAAAGCACTCTACATGCTCTTCAGCTAGCAAGGTATTCTTTGATTGATCCTCCTGGTAGAGACTTTGCTTAACATAGGTAACAGCAAAAATTTGTTGTGGACTGCATGTTCGTGAAACCTGGACTCTCTTGTTCCTGACACTGTCACTTGAACGCAAACTAGCAATTTTCTCACATTTGACCTTTTGAAAAGAACCTGATATCACTTTCACCTGCTGCTTTGTGTTCTGGTTGCTGGACCTCATGAAAGCAATGTTCCAAATTTGTTTGGAACTTTTTTGGGGGACACACATGCACTTGCACAGACTTCCTGCCTGCTACTTCATATATTATTTAATATTAAAAATAAAGCCTATGCAAACTAACTGCTATGGGTGAGCATATGTTTGGTTGAAAATAAAGACATTGGTAATATGGGATAGAATCAATTCAAGGACATGGCTTTACAGAATTACTCAGGGCTCTGCTCCCTCCCTGCTCCTATTTAACATTTACATTGGGCACATGTAGATGTCCAGAACTTACATAACACCTTACATAATTAGCATTTTCCCAGTTGTGATGAAGAGTGCTGCAATAAACACCTTAAGGCTACAAAATAAAGAATAAAACAATGACAATACAGATAGTCCTCATTTAGGTAAAGTTCTCTCAGAGTATCCTGTGCCCGTCCATTTTATTTGTTTTGTTTTGTTCCCTCCCCCACCCCAAGCTATTTTTTCTTAATTTGCTCTTCTCTAGAATACAGCACTTCCCTAAAAGGCTCTAACCACAAGATAACAAGTTGAAGTCTGTAACCTTAATGAATGATCACTAAGACAGTTACTAAATAAGGACTAACTAAATAATAGAAATTTATTCATGTATAAATTATAAGATGAGTAGACTCTGCAAAATGTCCTACTCCAATTCAGAATTCTTTAAAAGCAAAAAATGTAAACATTTATATTTCTGTTTCTGTCAGCCTCATGGAATCAAAACGAATTCTGTTTTAGTGTGAAGCTTCATTAACAAAATCTTGCAAGTAAGAAAATAAAATTCTCCTTTCTCCATCATCTCCTTTACAGCCTAAGAAACTAGGGAGGATAACTTCTGAGACTCTTGCCCATCTTCCTCTAGCTATGGGCTCTGCTGTCTCTTATCTGACTGTTGTCTTGGCAGCATCTCTTTGCTCAGTCTCCCAAGGTCTTTCTCATATACCTGTTCTGACCCAGCTCCCCAAACACGACAAAGTCTCTGACGTGACCTCAAAAGATTTTTTTTATTAGGAATGCCGGCAGCCCCAGCAAAAAGTTTCTCTTCCAGGCTAATAAGTCCGTCCGGCTGGAAGATGAATAGTTGTCTGCCACACCTATTCATCTCTGCCTCCTGTCTTTTATCCCTTGCTAGGGTATGGCCTCGCTAGCAGCGGTGGCTCTTTCTTCCCCAGGATCGGCCTATGGCTTTCCACTGCTCTCCTCTTCTCTGCCTCCTGCGCAGCTGCACTTCGGGCACTGGACCCAGCTGTTCCTCCTCTTCTTCATCAACCACCTCCAGACCTGGGGGCTCTTGACTCTTCATCTGAGGGCTGATGGATGGCCCAGGCTCCGCCCCTCTCTCTCTCTCTCTCTGCCAGCTCCATTCCCTCTTCCCCCTCGGAGTTCCCTGGTTGCCCTGATGCTGACCCTGACTCCCATGCCTCGTCCTCTGATTTGGCTGCTGCGGTTGACAGGCTACAACAATACCATATATCTTCATTAACAGGACAATCTCTAAAAATTAAAATCAACTTACTTCTCCCCACCACCATGGAAAACATAAAATAAATTTATTCTTATAGTCAAGATATATAGTATACGAGGTAAACTTTCTTACAAGGTACAGAAATCGATACAGAATAAGTGCATAAAACAAAGAGGAAACTGCTACAAATAAACATTACAATCAGCTAGTGCTAAATGCTAAAACCAGCAGATGTGCCACATGGTTTTTTTTAGAGGCCCCTTCATGACATCCCAGAAGTTGGTGCCATTTTGAGAGCCGGTTCAATTCTTGCGATTCAAGAATTGTGACTGCTTCAATAGTGCCCACTTCTATAATGGCATGAATTAGTTTAGGAACACTGCATGGCACATCAGGTGATTCTCTTTTGGAAAGAGAATCAGCCAATGTGCTGCAAGACCTTTTACAGAGGTTACCTCACATGATTCTGGAAGCAGCTGCCATTCTCAGAATTCTCTCAGAATTTGGAAAATGGTGACCCTATGCAATTGGCACCTGAGTCCAGAATGATTCCAGGTGGCCCCTGCAGAAAGGCCACCTGCTGTATCAGTTGGGCACTGTTTTGGTAAGGTCAGAAGAGGCAAGTGGAGCAAGGCATAATGTGGGGGATGAGGCCCAAGGATATGAAACCCAGTGTGGCAGGAAGATGTGCAAGGGATGGCTCAGGCGTCTTGAGAGGCCTGGCGCAGGACACATTTAAGCAGGGGAGGTACTGCAATGCAGGCTCAGGCCTGCATCAGGCCTGTCCAACCCTGAAGCACCTGTGCTCCACTTTAAGATCACAAAGGGAGATCCAGGATTGTAGTCACTAAGCCAGGAAATCACATGGCACCTCACTTAATGATGCCAACGACTTATGATGATAATTCTGGACTCGATTGTGGTTGCAAGACAAAGATTACCTTTATTTATTAATTCTCTACACTGAATATATTCTTGATTTTATAATTCAATACATATACAAATACAGGTGATCCTCCGTTTTACAACCGCTTGTTCCATAACTCTTCAAACTTACAATGGCACTAGATGAGTGCTTGTGCTTCTGGTCATCCCAGCATATTACAATTATGTCACCATCTGCTATTTTCCATCTGACTGTTTTCAATTGGTCTTCTGAATGGAAGAATACTATTGTTAAAAAAAATGGGAGGATAATAGCATCTTAAGAGCACCACCTGTGCCTGTACTGAACAAGTATCCCACAAAGAAATGAATGCAGGTTGCTATCGCCTCTCTTGTTTTTTGGGGGGGTCTTGAAATACTGAACAGAAACATAAGACAAGAGATTGTAGGAATAAATATTTGAAAAAGAAACAAAAGTTAAGGGCTTTTGCAATTTCACTTGATATTGGTTTTGAAAGATCTTTTAAAAGAATTGAAACATTAATGAGAAATGAGTGCAAGTAAGCAGAGAAAAATGGAAGTAGAAAAATAATTCCCAGGTGCTATGGTTATAAAAATATCTCACAATACACCATCACCTACTGCTACTACGACTGTTGTCATTTTATATCAGGCAGCTTTGCATGCTACCTCTACCCAATCAACTGCCTTAAAAATTAAATATAATAAAAGTGAATTGATTACAGTCAGGGCACTGAATGAATTTAATGGCCAAAGATGAATGTCAGCGAGAAAGGAAGCAATTCCAGAAAGGAAAAAAGAAAGCTAGAAACACTTCTTCAATAACATCGTGTGTTTGGTCAGCATGGCTAAGAAAGAGTGCCCATATTCAGTATGTTTGGTTGATGAACTTGAGATACAAATGTGTGCTTTTGTAATGATAAACTTGTTCAACTTTTGGAAATGAAGATGATCACATAATATACAAATAAATATTATTCTGCATTTAGGGTGTAAACTCAAGTTCTGCCTTGTTCATGAAAACTTACTTCTTTTTTGTGATTAGACAAGCCTTCACACTAAGCTCACATTTATAAATTTATCTACAGGCCTAAAAAAAGTGCTTGTTCTGCCTTAAGAATGAACCAAAATAACGAACCAATTACTAGGAGAGATATAATGCAGTTTTCCCCCATCCTGCATCAATCAGCAAATGCAGAAAGATCAAGCTCTTAGTTGCAGATTATCAAGATATCTAAACTTGGCAATATACACATCATATAAATCCAAAAGTTGGAGTAACTTCCTTTAGGCATTGCACAGTTTCTTAAAGTCAGCTCCTGTAAATCAACCGTGGTTTACGTAAGGTTCAAAGTACATTAGTTACGACAAAAGCGCACCACAATTTGCCTATTTAAGGCAAGCTTGGTTGAAATGATCACATCTAAAGCTTCCTGTTTGTTCAGTAGTAGTACAAAAATATATGTCTAAATTTAAACTAACAAAAGAATATAGAAAGAAATTTCCTTAATTGTGCCCATCCTCTCCTATCATTTCTATATTTGGAATTCAATGTATAAACCTAGCCTTCAAAAAGCTAAGCATACAAGCCAAGAATTTTGTCATGCGGCCTCCACTTTTTCAGGTGATCCAGTCAAACTGAATATTGTTAATATTGCTTGTAAAAGAAATGGGTTTTGCTTCATGCGGTCGGTCATGAAGATTCACTGAATTTTTGAGAAATGCTCTTTTGAGAAATAGCATCACTTTATTATTCCTTAGAAAAATTTACCAAGAAAAAGTATGGTAATAACATGTATTTATTAAACAATTGCAAGCAGTCTAACACCAATGACACTAACACATATGAGTAATTGTTTGTCAATTTTATATCCCCACCTTTCCTCCATGAGTTGAGGGTGGCTTACTTGGAGATCTTTACCTTCTCATGCTGAGGGACTCTCCTCATAAGAATAGCTCTGTCCCTTCCAACTCTGTTAATCTGTTTAAATCTGTATATCCAGCCAGCAGAAGCTATGTCCTACCAAGCCTATCAGCTATAACTGGTAGCACACATAACAGACAATTAAAACATTTTACGCACGTGCACACATTTCTATATAATATATTAAAAACTAAGAGAGTCACAAAGCCAAAAAGGCTACATGGAGATATTAATGTTGCATGGGTGAAATTATTGGGCTGGAAAGGGGGATCACTCATGGTACCACCGCAAATATGCATAGAAACTTGACAAAAAAGATCTGGCTTAGATTAAATTCAGATTTTTTTAAGCACAATCCAGATGATCTACATTTGCGTTATACTGAAATTAAAAATGATTTCCAAAATATCTTATTCAAACTTGAAAGCCTTCTTCTTGAGGTTAGCACTCCAAAGTAACAGATCAATTAATCATATGCAATATGAAGGACAGGAATAGCTAAATACTATGCATAACAAAAAAGTCTGCAAAATACTGTTAATGTACATTAACTAATGCAAAGGTCCTCTCAGTGTCTACTATCAGAATGGGCGTTGGTAGAAGTCACCCTGAATGCCCTTTCTATCTATGCTGCGAGAGAGCCCAGGATGGGTTGACTCCTGCCTATGACGTCGTTTAGCTGAGTCTGTACTAAGATATAAAAGCCAGCCCCCGGAAGAGACCCCAGCTTTGGTGAAGATACTTGACAGACTGAAAGGTGTCTCTGAAAGCACAAATGAATACAGAAATATGACTTACCCTCTCCGGACGAATCAAGGGAGGGAGGGGCTGGGCTCTCTCGCAGCATAGATAGAAAGGGCATTCAGGGTAACTTCTACCAACGCCCATTCTCCTCCATGCTGCATCGAGAGCCCAGGATGGGACATACCAAAGCTTGCATGTCCACGGGTGGGTCCTCGTCCGGCTTATCACACCGACTGTTGAACCACTTGTTGAACCACCCGTCTGCCGAAGGCTGCAGTTGCCGAGGCAAAGACATCCAGACAGTAGTATCTGATGAAAGGAGACAGAGATGTCCACGTGGCCACACAACAGATCTCCTCCAAGGGTGCTTGGGTCGCCCAGGCAGCCAAAGTGGCCATGTTTCTGGTAGAGTGTGCCATCAGACCTCGATGAACTGAAAGGGCCACAGCTTTGTAGGCCTGCTCAATGCAAGATCTGTCCTACCTGCTAATAGTAGTAGAAGAGGCCTTGTGCCCCAAGTGAGAAGGGAAAAGGAAACAAAATGGCTTCAGACTTCCTGAAGGAGGAAGTGCGCTTAATGTATATTCTAAGAGCCCTACCTACGTCTAGTGAGTGCCACTGCTGCTCGAAGTCATGGTGCGGGAGGGAGCAGAAGCCAGGCAACATAATGTCCTGGGACCTGTGAAGCAGGTGTTAACCCTTGGAATAAATGAGGGGTCCAGACTGAGAACAACCCTATCATCGTGAAAGGAACAAAGGTCCTATCTGATGGAAAGAGCAGTGAGCTAGGATACCCGCCTGGCTGAAGTGATGGAAACGGGGAACACTACCTTCAGAGTCAGGAAACGGAGAGTCAATGTTCTAAGGGGTTCAAAAGGGGACTTTGTAAGGGCATAAAGGACCACATGAAGAAGGATACCTGTGAACCACCGGAGGGTGCAGGTTGGAAGCCCCTTTCGAAAACCTCCTGACTGAAGGGTGATGGAATAAGGAAGGAAGCGAACCCCATGAAAGAACCAAGGAGAGGGCCTCAACCTGCCTGCGTTGGGGGCCAAAACTTTATCCAGATCATGCTGAAGGAATCTAAGAACCTCTGCCAAATGGGCTAAAGCGGGAGAGAGAGACCCTCCCTAAGGCACCATCGGGAAGGGCCTTCCAGGTGGCATCATAGATGCACCTTGTGGGAGGTTTGCGAGATGCCAGGATAGTGATGATGACCCTTTCAGGAAGATCAGCCACCTCTAGCCGCTGCCGCTCAAGTGCCTGATTTTAGCAGCCACTTCCCTCTGGACTGATTGGGTGCACTGCCTACGACTTTTTCTCTTATTGGCTTAAGAGACTGTTCCACTGTGGGGGGTGGGGGGACGACTCTGCCTGACCCTTATCTTGCTCCATTTGAAGAATAAAGGCTCTTACGATGGAATGAAACTGTTTGTAAATTTTTAGTATTAAGCCCCTTAGGGTATAAATTGGCCCCCGGGCTTACAAAATGGCCGCTCACCTCGCGGTGGAAGGCTTCAATCCAAGATGGCCACTGAATATGGGAAACAGGCTCCGAGATCGAAGAATTTCTCCTTAGGCTATAAAGAGCCCTGAGTGAAGTCAGCAAAGGAAAGGGCAGCCTCTGGCCACACGATCAGCTGGCTGACGCTGGTATCGGTTTGCTGATCGCTTTTTACGACCACTCAAACCGCAGGCATGGGGGAGGTCTACAGACGCTGCCCAACTTGCCTGAACAGCACTCTGGCAATGCTGCTCCCAATGCTGCAGGAGAGAGAGAGCCCTGCTCTCCTGGAAGAGCAGCTGCCCAGATCCTGGGAGCTGCTGAAGTGAGGAAAAATGGTACTGAAGATCGCTGGTGAGTGCTATCTACAGAACCTCAGCTGGCTGAAGCTGTTATCGGTTTGCCGATTGCTTTTTACGACCGCTCAAACCGCAGGCGTGGGGGAGGTCTACAGACGCTGCCCAACTTGCCTGAACAGTGCTCTGGCAACGCTGCTCCCAACTTTGCAGGAGAGAGAAAGAGAGCCCTGCTCTCCTGGAAGAGCAGCTGCCCAGATCCTGGGGGCTGCTTGAAATGAGGAAAAACGGCACTGAAGATCACTGGTGAGTGTTATCTAACAGAAGCTTTCAGAGACACAGCTACTGACTGAAAGGAGCTGAGTCAAAAGCTGAGGTCTCTTCCGGGGGCTGGCTTTTATATCGTAGTACAGACTCAGCTAAATGACGTCATAGGAAGGAGTCAACCCATCCTGGGCTCTTGATGCAGCATGGAGGAGAATATAAGTAGATTCATGATAACAAGGCAACTGTTTTTTTAAAATTCTATACTAAAATTATTTTTAAAGAATAATGAAAATCCCAGCAAAACATTAAAGTTGTATTATCCATATGAGCAACATTTTTGCTTCCAGACTTTCTTGTTGCTCAGCCTTTTTAGAAGACAATATTCTCTGTTCCTGATATTTCTCAGCAACATTTATGACTGTGATGTCACACACTAACCTCTACTTCACAGCAAGATCAAGCACAGCAAGCAGATGGGATACCAAAAAACAAAAAAAGAACACCCATTTAAAATACAAATCTCTTTTATAAAGAAGAAAAGAGTGCAGGCACAGACAATGAATGGGTTACATGTTTAAGTATGATATATTCAAACTCTTACCCTAGCATGAAAATCCATTTAAAGCTAAAGCTGGATAACTGATGAATGAATGCGTGCATGTTATATTGGACTCATAAATATAAGTGAAATATTTTTAAAAAGGAAAGAGAGACATCCAATTCTAAAAGAGCCTAAAATCAGCCACAGGAATAAAGAGCATTAGCACCTTTCAAAACAATAGGAAACATCAGTCTATATGTTTAATAAGATTTTTAAATGAGGTTCATGGAGCCAAAAGGACAAATTCCTCACAATTACCCATCAGTCAGGCCTTTATTACAGTTAATGACCAAAATTCCACCCAAAAAGTAGAAACTGAACTTACAAAATAAACAGTAACTTTCATTACAGTGGTAATAATTTATTGTTTTATACACAATAAAAGAAAATTTGGTCATATTCAAAGAGATTCAATCATATTGGTCCTCTAACAATAGTATATAAAATATATTCAACTGATCCAGGCATTTAGTTAGTATGAAAACATAAAACATACACATTGTATGATATTGGGCCAATTACTTTTTATCAACCAGGATTGAGGGACCTAAGCCTATAACATTAAAAAAAAGGCTATTTCTCTCAGAATGAAAATATACATAACCACATGCTGGTTTCCATTCTAATCATACTAGTTTCATGACAAAGGACCACATTAGGCACACTTCACACCCCTGGAAAAATAACCTTAGAAATTAGAATTCTGCCTAATCGAGCAAAAGAGCTATATGGGTGTGAACACCAAGTAAGAGTAGTGCACAAATATTTGCTGCAAATAGTCAGTATAAATCTTGCCCCTTTCGAATAATAGAAAGATTGCAGAGCTATTGTCAATTTGGGGGCATTTTGCCTAATATAAGCCTAATGGGCCCTACACTCATCAGAGAAGTGAACCCTACCCCCAATTTTTAACTGACTGTTCATTTAACTTCCAAGAATCAGATCTAAGGCCTTTGGCAAATACCAAAATCTTACTTTTGGAATAATTTATCTTAGTTCCTTCCTTACAATGTCCAATTCCACAGTTACCACACACAGATATAACTTATTTCCTATACGACAATAAGAGCTCTATAAGTAGAATTATTTTTTGTGAGTCATTTCCCATGTTGCTCAGCCTAAAATTTCATTAGTGGCTCAATCACCAATCATAAAATATCAGAGGATAAGAACCTGGAACTAGATTAGTCCACTAATAACACGTTCCTCCAATCCAAAAGAGTAGTTTCAAGCTTATTACACTACATAGACAAAATGAAAAGGTACGACTATTTAAACCTTAATTTCACTAGATTTAAATTTTCCATTTGATACATAACAGTGACCAGATTTATCTCATTCTTTTCATTATCTTTTTTTTTTTTAAAAAAATTATAGTCAGGAGTTGTATGTCCCCGAGAGTACGTGTGTCCCTGAGTGCCTATGGTACTTGTTTCCAGTTTATGAAAGGCGGCCAATTAAATTATCAGACAAGGTGGGAGGGTCAGTTGACCCACTTGCATTTTGAAAGTATTTCATAAAGATTCCCTCAACATGATAGCCATCAGGAGAGAGGCTGACCAGTCACAAAATGACTATCATTTTAGCCTGTCACAAAAAACATTTACCAGAAACCATGCTAAATATGTTCTCCACTATACCCTCTAGTCTCTCAAGATATTCCTCACAACCTTCCAGGTTCTCTTTATGTCTTTCTGGCAATGTGAACCAACTTCCAAGCAATGATCTAGTTTGTATTATGTTTATTTTTGAAGAAAGTCTGTGGAAACTATTTGAAGCGTTGTTTTAAAAACACATTTTCAATTTTGTTGTAGAAAAATATTTTGGGTGAAAAAAGCCCTTGATTTATAAAAAATATTTGGCTCTAATATACTTTCCATTTAGAACCACTGTTTAGAAGAATTTTCATAATAAATGGACTCGTATGTCCTAACTTGATAATATATTGTCAAACTGGGAATGCCCTAGCCTTTCTGTTACTGAGGTAGATTTTAAAAAACCCTTTTACATATTCTTAAATGGTTTGCCTGGCTTTTACTTCAATTTTTTTTACCAATGTCTTAAAAACTGTCCTGGAATTTCCCACGGGAAGCATTGATATGGAAAGTTCACATGCAAAGATTTTCCTATTTGTATTTTTCAAGAGGATACATATTTGGAATACTGTGCTTTTAACAAGTGGTGCTTATTTTTCCATTTGCCTGTTAAAAGTTGTCCTCGATTTACAACCACAATTGGGATGCCTACAAACTTGGCAATCTTTGTTGCCATTTGTTAAGCAAATATTACCCAGCATTAGCCAAGGCCCCGCTCATTCTAAACCAGCGGTTGCCAACCGGTGGGCCATGGCCCACTGGTGAGCCATGAAAAAATTTTGGTGGGCTGCAGAGAAATCTCACCCCTCAGAGCACCCCCACAAAGCAATTAATCCAGGCTGCGCAGAAACACAAGGCTGTGCCGCCCACATGGCTTGTGGGAACCCTCCCCACCCACTCACTCCTTACCTGGTAAACTTGCCTGCTAAATTGCTATTTTTCCTTTTTCCAATCATCATCTGGTCTGCTGTGCCGGGAGATTTAGATTAGCTAGGGAGCAGGAAATGGTTGGATTTCTTGCTTTCTAACTAGCCTTTAGATCTTTAGCTCAGCACAGCCGAACCTCCCTTAGGACTGAAGGTTTGCTTGCAAGCAAATTCAGTGCAGACTCACAGCAAGCAAATTTGTGAGACTGAGCTAGCCGATGGCAGATAGATAGATCACTGATTCTGTGAGCAACTCAATCCGCCTGCTTTGCCTTATTTTGGGTAAAAGTTGCTCTTTTTTATAAAAAAATTAATATTTACATGCATGGTATGTTGTGAGTTAATTTTGTGAGTTTGCTTGCTAGCAAATTTTGTGACAGACTATGAGCTAGCCAATGGCAGATAGATAGATCTCTGAATGAATCTGTGATTCTGTGAGCAACTCAATCTACCTACTTTGCCTGATTTTGGGTAAAAGTTGCTTTTTTATAAAAAAAAATTCAATATTTATATAAATATTTATAATATTTACATCCAAGCCATGCCCAGCCAGTCACATGACCACCAAGCCACACCCACAAATTAGGCCACGCCCACAGAACCGGTTAGTGGTCCCCGGGATCTAAAATTATGAGTTTGGTGGTCCCTGAGGTCCAAAAGGTTTGCGACCCCGTTCTAAACCACTGTATACCTAAGCCCTCCCAGCCCCTCAGTAAGACCTTCAACTCCCCTCACCCACCCATTTCCTCCCCATCTCTGACTTTTTTGGAAGCCCTGAACCTTGCCTTGTAAGGTGGGAAGCAGCCCTCACCATCCTGCACTCTGATACCCCTGCTGACCTGTATTTTGCCATCCCAGCTCATCTTCATCATCATGTTTTTGCTCCCACTGTAGATGAGGCATGCCCAGCCTAGATTCTGAGTTAGCAGAAAGAGTCTAGCCTTCAGAAGGATCGTGTTAGGAAGGCTTGAAAGCTATCAGATACAATTGTTCTTGCCATGGTTTGGAAGGCCCCTTCTCCAAATAATGCAATTGCGAGAATGAGAACCACTTAAAGAATGGCGCACAGTAACCATGACAGAAAGCTCTGCCTCACATCAGCTCTGTACGCCTGTCAGCAACTACAGAACAATGCAAAAATAAGTGGACCTAGACATAATGGGAGAGAGAGAAGGGAGCAGGGAGCAGGCAAAAGCCGCCAAGGTTGAGACAACTTTGCACACACAGGTGGGGTGGCTAAGATGGGAGTACATATAGGTGAGCGGGGGAACTCTACGTCTAGTTGTAAGGGCAGGTTGACTACTAAGCCCCTAGATTTTGACCACATGACAGCGAGGGTGCTACAGCATCCATAACTTCGGGGAAGGGGTCATAACTTTCTTTTTCAACATCATCATAATCTTGTACAGATCCTGAACAAATGGTATAAGTCAGGGACTACCTGCAAAAACCATGAACACTTGAATTTAGCTAATTCATAGTCTCTACAATGCATCTAAACTGGGTATTCTTTCCAAATCCAACTTTAAAAATTAAAGATTAAACCAATACAAAAGCTTACTTGGGAAGACATCTTGAAAAAAATAAATATTTTTTCAAGATGTCTTTCCAAGTAAGCTTTTATTTATTTTAGTTTGTATTTGAGCAGGATTATCATATCTAAGTAGATAAAGCATAATGTTGTTACTATCCATGAATCTCTCCTTCCTAACATGACCATTATCCACTTGCTATTAAAACAGTAATGGTTTAAAATGATTTAAACTAGCAGCACAAATGCATATGTGTACATAGCCAAAGAGGGTTCCTTCTTAAGCATCATAATTATATGTACTGCTAAAACACAACTTACGGAATCCATTATAACGTGCAAATTGAAGCACACATTCAAAGCAAACTGTATGTATCTAATTAAATATTATTGTTGTTGCTACAGCTAATAATAGTATATAAAACATATGTAATGCAGAAAGCTATAATAATTATATTGTTCTATTACTAAAAATAACCATAATAAAAAGCAATTAAGCACATTTCCTAACTACATTAAAAATATATGTTATTATATTTTGCACAATTAATTTATATTCAGAATATAAAGGCATGTGCATTACCTTCATTTTCAGAAGCCTGGCGTTTTACTTGTATCACCAAATCAAAGGTAGTCTCTGGATTTTCTCTGGAAGTAAAAACAAAATATCTGATTAGTCATGAATTGGTCACAAACATTTAAATAGTCTAATCACAGGAATGCTATGTTTGTTATAACATTAAACTACATAATAGTATTGACTCATAATTACTTGTCTCTTAGAATACACAATGATTATTTACCAACCATTCTTGACACATATAGTATTGCATTACAATGCAAGCTCAACAAATATTATTTAAGCTTGATTGTTGAAATTCTTTAGATTATGTAATGGTTATTCCACCTCTAGTACACAAATTCTCAGCACTGAAAGACTGAGAATGACAAAGAGAATCCAGCCAGAATAAACAGAAGTGGGAATTGACACTGCAAGTGAAGAGTTAAGCTACAACTTGCTGAAAGTTAGAAATAACATTTGTTTTACATCTTTAGGAAAATAACTGTTTCCCCTTATATCATTAGGGATTAAAATAAGCAGTATAAAATAGATGATAAATGACCACAGCATAAATACTCAAAGTACACATGTATGTAAACTATTAATATTATATCCTTTATAATTCTATACATTAGCCAGTTCTTCTTTCAACATCTACTTCAAATTCTGCATCTGTAACAGCTGTAACAAATGATTCTATCATTTTACAGTGAGTGAATGGACAAGTGATTACCTTTCACCATGGAATTTCATTGTGATTCTTGCAACACTTCCAATCTTGTCCTATGTAACGTCATGCAATTTATGGTATACACATTATTCCCCCCAACTCCTATACATATTATAGTCCTCTATAGATTTTCAAAGCAACTGCTGTTGCAGTTCTAATGTTTATTCATTTCTTACTGACCATATAGAATATAAAATACAATCTCAAAGATATTGTTACATATAAATGAAATAAACTGAATTTGATAAAGACTTTTTACTCAGTACACACCATTTTTTAAGTGACACTTTATGGCTTAAGGAAAAATTACCCTCACTTGTACATTACAGAAACTATCTTATGGCCCAGCATGGATTTTTGTTTTACAATCAACTCTAATGGAATTTTGCTAATATTAGTTTTCCCTGAATCACGTTTCCCAGTTGTACTGGAATTAAACTTCTAGAATTTCCACTCAAATAGTTTATTTGCAAAATACTAAAAAGTGCTAGAATGGAAATGAATAATCTTAAGACAGAACAACCGAGAAGCAATAAGCAAACTGTAACTTCCTCTTCAGTAATTGAGCTTGCAAATATTAGTGTTTCATGCTGATGAATATGTAAGCATTCCCACCCCAATCTCTAATAAAGAAGTCACTCTCTGCTTGGTTAGGTAATTATTTCATCACAAGAATGAATAAATATGTAAATAGAAGGCCAGAAGTAGCAGATATTAAATAGTAACTGGAACTGAATGTGCTACATACAAGAAAGTTAAACTACATAGTTGTTTAAGGAATCATAAACTTACGTTATGTGTTGTGGAACACAAATTCAATGTATTAAAATAGTCGTGAAATTATTATCACTTTACCAAAATTACATTCATGGGGCTTCTACCCTTAAAAATAATCTATTTTCAATTTCTGAATAAGATGTTATGCTTCTTTACACAATGTAAATACTATGCTTGCTCAATCAGAAATTAGTCCTTCTGTGAGGCTAACTTATTCCTTAGTAACTGTATACAAGATTGCAACTATAATAGGATTTGCAACTGAGCTCTCTCTTGCAATGGTTTGTGTAGTTAAGTCTGCTAACTCAAGAAGTACCCACAATGACTGAAAAGAAAACTTCTATGATAACAAGTTCTCCAACTATAACCACAACTTCTTTAGAAACTAGATAAAACATCTCATACGTCAATTTCTGTTTTCTGTATAACTGCTTCTAGGCTTCCACAAAAAGTCCTTTCAAATTTTGTCACTTTGCACCATAAAGTATCAAACCAGTTCAATATGTGTTGGGAAAGGGCTGGCTCACCATGAACAGATCATTGTCAGTTTGCAAAACTATTAAAACTAGTTCAGAATGCAAAATTTAGCAAGGCTTGCAAGGTCAAGATTTTAATCGCAATCACCAAATGAGGGGACAGTTCATTCATTTTTCACTTTAAAAATAAGTCCTTGGAATTGGCATAGATATTCAAATGGTGTATATTTTTCCAACCCACTGTGGAAATTATTACAAACAGAAAATTTTTATGTCCATTAATCCTGTGGCATCAGTCTGCTCACATTACTCTCAGTCACGGGAATTTCCTTGCCAACTTTAATATCCTCCTGCCCCCTCTTGCCACACATGCTATCTTCTCAATTAATGCAGGGGAATTTTGGTGCTCCTATCAAATTGTTACCTGGCATACTGTACAGTACTGTACTGTTTATTCTTCAAATCCTATCAATTGGAGAAAGGGGAGAATGACATCTCAAGATACCCAGATGCACACTGTGGGCCGTGATTTCATAACTAGGCTGAGACTGTGCACTAGAAATGGAGATAAAGTAGTTGGTCACCTGCGCTGTAGGTTGCGAACAGATCAGAAAACACCAACCTTGGCCTGTTGTGTTTCTTATTGGACTTCATTCTGCACAAATAGGCTGTCCGTGTTTTACTAGGGAGATCAGCACTGTCACTTGCTGACTATGCGATTGTGTCAAGTACTGGTCAACAAGGTAAGCTCAGCTGAGGCAGAGGCAGAGGCAGAGCCAAGCAAAGGCAGACCGGAGAGAGAGGAATGCAGGTATTATACGGTCGGCCATTCAAAAAAGGACAGTCGGATTTCATGCTGCGAAGGGAAGGAGGGGGAGGGGAGTCTCTTAGGGCGATAAGCTAGTTTTTACCAAGGACAAAAGCAAGCCCAGCCAGAGCTGGAGGATCCCACCAAAGCAAGGCCAAGTGCTTGGCAAGGGATTTCTCCCCACCGATCGGGTTTGGGATTGCAGCCCCCGATAGACGCGCGCCAGAAGCGGGGACAGGGCTCCGCTCCCTTCTCCTCTCCTCCACCTCTTTCTTGCTGACCTCGGCTGCCGTGCCCGGCCGGCCTGCTCCTCAGCAGCCGCGCACATGCAAAGTGGGGCTGGGGGTGGTTTTGAGGCCTAGCCTGACGCCTCCCCTCGCTCACTCCGCAGCGGCCGGCGAGCGCATTTCCCCCTTCAGCCGGCTTTCCCCCGCCGCCCCGCTTCCACTGACATTCCCCCTTCCCCGCGCTTACTTGATCCTGCAGTCCATGGTCGCATCTCGGGGTGAAGGGTCCCAGGAGGCGGCAGCACCCCCTGAAGGCAGGCGCCAGTCCGGCCTGGACGGGAAAGGAGGGACGTGAGGGAAAGGACGTGCCGGCTCTTGTCTCGCTTGCTCTTCTTTCCCTACGTCCCAAGGGGAGCAGGTCGGGGTCGCGTGCGGTTTCCCAGGCGTCTTCGCCGAGGGTGGCCCGAGCTTTGCTCTTTCGCCTCCCCGGCCCGGCGTGACGGGCGGCCGTAAAAGCAGCACCTCCCTCCCAGCCTCTCTTCTACCTCTCTCAGTTCCTGCCGCAGAGAAGCGGCTTCTTCGGCACCTTGTGAAAAGCAGGAAGCTCTACAGGGGCTGGAGGAACCTCTTCCCTGGGCCTTGGCCAGGGCTGCTGCGACGGACGGACGCTTAGCCCAAGGGCGGGAAGGAAAAGCAGCTGCCTCGCCATAGGGTTCCTCCAGCGAGGAACTACGATTGCCAATTTATTCCATCAAGGAGGCAAAGGAAGATTCGGGTCCGGGGCCTGTGGACTTTTAGCAACTTAACTCCAGAAAAGAAAAAAGGGGGGGTGGGGAGACACCAAGGGGACAAACTTTTAACATTGAACTGAAACTGAAGACGCTCGTCCGCAGACGACGCAACCCGCAAAGAAAGTTGGCAATCCTAGAGCTGAATTGAAATCCCCGTTTCAGTAGTGATCTGCTTGGTACTATGTACTCAGCCGATCTCTCTTGCTGTCAGTTCAGAAGTCTTACATGTAAGGTGCACGTAGCGACCATATTTTCTTAGGAGCAGGGGAAATAAAAGACAAACCTGAAAAGGAGACAAATCTGAAAGAGGTTGATGAGCATGAAAGAAATAATCATAGTTGATGTTGATAAATTTGCTTTACGAAGAAAAATTCAAGAGCAGAACTAGAAAAAATAAATTTGAAGGTCAGGTTTCTGAAATGAAGGATTGACCTTTTATAATACAAGATTTGTAGCTTGCTACAGTGTAAGGAGATGTCACCTTTCTGATTTCATATGGAACTTTTTGAAAGCACTAGCCTGATGTTTCAAAGATTTAAGTGTTGATAAAGTAAATAGATAGATAGCAACAGAAATTTCATGCTCTCGCTCTCTAAAAGACCTGCAAATTAGGAAGGCTGTTGTCTCTTTGGCCATGAGTTGGCATTATTTTCCTACATGCAATACTTTTCAATAACAGATGAAAATATCAGTGGGTATAAGTTTGCTAAAAGAGTAAAACTGGAGGAAATTATACTGCATTTTTATGTGTTCATCTTATGTTCCATCAAATCTTGGCCGACTCCTGTGGTCCTATAGAAAAAAAAGCTGCCCAAGCTGTTCTGTCTCTCCCTGCATTATGCAGGTGTGTTCCTGTTGTTTCCAGTACTGTTGTTTCCACTTCATGAGCTATTGGCTATTTCAGAAATCACTTCTCAAAGCGATCAAATATTGGAATATGCCCATTGCTTTATATATATATATATATATATATATATATATATATATATTGCAATTTCCATCAATATTAACTGTGCAAGCTGGTGTTCATCCTGCAGCTTGAATGTTCAGTTGCCACTACTTTTCAGGGCACTAATTTTAACTAATTGAACTAATTTTCCATTGTACCTGAAAAATAATATTTGGGCTATAATTAGACTGTAATTGTGTAATTGTCCTTTGATTTGAAAATTCCTTTACACGTATGTTTCTAAGGACTGGATTAAAGGCAGTCCTTGACTTATGACCAGTTACTTAGTGACCATTCAAAATTAAAACACACCCTCCCCAAAAGCTATTTGTGTCCTAGTTTCAAAGTTAGGACCACTTCAGCACCCCAGCTTCATTCACCCTTACAACTGTGATTAAAACAGTCCCTTTTAAAGGATCATGAGAATAACACCTGCTTTCAGATTAGCATGAGGCTGCCTCTGTAGGAAAGCTGACTTATATCACATCAGCTGGCCACCTTTCTCAGAAGCTGCAAAAAGCAAAAAGGTAAGTTGGGTGCTACTGGGCTCAAGCTGGCTGAGGAGAGGCCTCCTCCCGCAAGTCCTTGAGTAGCCAAGTGGGAAGCAGGCCCAAGACCAGTGAGGATTCCAAGAGGTGGAAAGCAGAGCCTGAGGTACCTCACTGAGTGGGGAAGGCTGGGAGACCCGAGACAGGTAAGTCTGGCCTATACGAAGCCTATGAGCAATGAATAGACCATTTTCTACATAGAAATGTATTTATTATCCTGGATCATTCTAACTCAAACTTTCAGCAGTTTTCCGTAGAAGTTCCTCTCCAACTTTTGCATTTTAAGTTGTCAGCAGTGATTAGAACAACTTTTTTCAGTGTTTAATCCATTTTTGTTATTATTTTCTTCTCTATTTTTTTAATCATTGTAAGAAATCCACAAACAAAGCAATTTCGGAGGTAGTAGCTTCTACTGAATGTTCAACTCTTCCTATAACAAAAGCACAAATGTTTTATGAAATAAGGGTACTGTATAAAAGGAAGTAGAAGAAGCAATGGGAAAACATAGGAAATTTACAAGTAGAAAGCCTAGTGAAGTATAGTTGCAGATAATATCCCCTTTGTTGAGAGGCAGTAGCACAATAAATGCCCAGTCTATAATTTATCTATAATTATTCTTAGATGAATTAAGCAAACAATGCATGCAGGCATAGTCTTATAAATATTTTGGAAGTTTGAATATAACACTCAAGGATCATTTTGCTAATTAGGTCTTGGCATTTTCACCATTTCCTCTATGAACTTCTTGTTTCAATTCAAATAAACTTCTCTATTTTCAACAAAATATGCTTTCTGGGGGAAGGATATTTTAATGACATGAGAAGATAATGTTGATCTTGGGGAAATATTCTCATTTTTCATTGAAACATTGGAATAAGGATATGAAACTGCTTGAATACAGTCAATTGAACATATATCAGTAGTAATATCACATTTTATTCCCAGCTAAAAAAATCCTGTTTTTAAAAGGAACTAAAGAATTTAAATGGAACTGGAATGAATTCAAGTTATGCTAAATTGCATGAATGTTACAAAATCAGAGAAATACCCATTTTTTCTCTCTTAATCAACTATGGATCATGCACATAATTACATCAGATTAACTATAGGTTTCAAAAACATTTTACATACTTTTTTATTTTATAACATAAAAAATTCCAATTTCAATTGAACTGTGTTGCCTGGGTACAAATCATTGTAGGAAATAAAATATTTACACCACTATTCATTACATTAGTATCAGTTATAATAGCAATAATAACACTAATTAATCAACTATGAATCATGCAGATCATCTGATTAACTAGGTTTTGAAAACTATTTTGAAGTGAAAGAATGATACTGCTAAACCCATGCACACACATACACACAGTTGGACACAGTCACAGAATGCCTATGAAATATGTTGATGTATATTCTCAGATCCTTATTAACATCTATAATATATCTCTATAATCTATAAATACCTAATTATGTGAAAGGAATATTACAAAAGCTATTTCTGACACAAGTGAGCAAAGAAATGCATAGATCCTGAAGTATGAGCTGTCTGTACTTTCTCTTCTCAACTTGCCTTTGGTAAAATCCAAGTTCTAAGCAGGGTAGATAGTGCATATTAGGTACATATTAGTCCCAGCAGAAATGCACGTTGGTTAATAGCAATAGCACTTAGACCTATATACTACTACACAGTGCTTTACAGGACGCTCTAAGGCTAAGCGGTTTACAGAGTCAACATATTGCCCCCAACAGTCTGGGTCTAGATTTTACAATAATCTGTGCTTTCCTGTTTATAGCTGTGTTTAAGGTAGTTCCAAAGTTTGAAGTGTGGTGTTGATATTTCATTAGTCTACCATGTCAACTACAGATTGTCCTTAGAGTACAACTATTCATTCAACAATTATTCAAAGTTACTATGTTTCTGAATGTATGTTACTCGTGACTCTGAATTCACGTTCCGAATATCACAGGGTTCCCACATTCAAATGGTGGCAATCTGGACACACAGCACTAGACGTGATTACAATAACACAGCAAGCTATGGTCATGTTATCATCATTTGTGACCTTCCTTCTGGTTTCCCAGAAGTAAAGTCAAATCAGGAAGACAGCACAGAAGGTCACAAATCACAGTCATATTGTTTCTTGCTTAATGATCAAATCACTTAATGAAGAATTTTTCATTTTCAATTTTAGTCATAAATTGAGGACCACCTATATATTGATATGACTGTAAAGTGGGTAGAAGTTGGCAATGCTTACATATAAATGTGTCAATGAAAGGAAAGATTTAAATTTAATCTAATTTGAATTCAGTCATAATCAGATAAAAAATTATTTGGTAATTGCAAATTGCCTGCCTCACCCCAGCCTCTGAAGTGGCCCAGCTCCCTTCCAGATGAGCCTTCCTTCACCATTTTTCATTGCATCCCAGCTCCCTGCCTGCCTGGTAAGCTGCCTTTCACCTTTTTGCCACCGTGAACGATCTGCTGCCACTGCCTCTTTGCCTGTGCGAACAGCCTGCCGCCACAGCCTCTTTGCCAGCATGAACAGCCTGCCGCTGGCACTTTGCCAACTCAAATGGCCTGTCACGGCCGCCTCTGACAGCATGAACAGCCTGCAGCCACCACCTCTTTACCAGCGCGAACAGCCTGCTGCTGCTGCACCTTTGCTGGCACAAGCAGCCTCAGCTGCCGCCTCTTTGTCAGCGCAAATGGCCTGCTGCTGCCACTGCTTTGCTGGCGCATATGGTCTGCCACTGCCACCTCTTTATCAGCACAAACGGCTAGCAGCCTCCCCCTCTTTGCCAGCGACAACAGTCTGCCTCCACCACTTCTTTGCTGCTGCAAACTACCTGCCACCGGCGCCTCTTTGCCGGTACGAATGGCCTGCCACCTGCACCACCTCTTTGCGGGCCCAAACCACTGCTTCCACTTCTTTGCTGACCCAAACCACTACCATCTCTTTGCCAGTCTATACTGCTGCACCACCATCTCTTTGCTGGCATGAACAGCCTGCTGCTGCCACCTCACTGCCAGCCCAAACCGTCACAGGCAGTTTGGGCTGGCAAAGCAGCAGTGGCAGTTTGGGCCATCAAAGAGGTGACAGCAGAGGTTTGGGCCCACAAAGATTGGCAGGGGTGGCAGGCCGTTCATGCTGGCAAAAAGGTGATAGCAGCAGGTGGTTTGTGGCAGCAGAGGCAGCAGCAGTCTGTTGGCGCTGGCAAAGAGGTGGAGGTTGCAGGCCATTCGTGCCAGAAAAGAGGTGGCAGCGGCAGGCCATATGCACCAACAAAGCAGTGTCAGTGGCAGGCCATTTGCACCTACACAGAGGTGGTAGCTGCAGGCCATTCATGCCAGCAAAGAGGCGGCAGCAGGCCATTTGAGCCAGCAAAGATAGCGGCAGGCTGTTCATTCCGGCAAAGAGGTAGCATCAGGCCATTCATGCCAGCAAAGAGGTGGTGGCAGCAGGCCATTCACTGCCAAAGAGGCGACAGGCCAGTGTCTCGGGGTGGAGTCGTGCCCAGCTTCACTAACACTGGCCGGAAGTAGCCTTTCCTGCTGCAAGAAACTTTAAAAAACACTGACTGTCGGGCAGCGAGACCCAGCAAGAGATGAGGCGTCGGAGAATCACCGTTGCTATTGCTGCACAAAGGTAAGTCTAAGGCTCTGGCCATTGCTCTGCTGCTTCAACCATCCCACTTTGCCGTGAAATCAAGTTGGCCATGCCCACTCAGTCACATGACCCAGGTACACCCACCCAGTCATTAGGAATAACCAGTTGTTAAATTAGTTGAATCCCACCACTGGGAGACCTTAGACCTTTTTTGACAAATGGCTATCCAATCTCTTGTTGAAAGCCTCCGGTGATGAAGGTCCCACAACTTCCAAAAGCATGCTGTTCCATTGGTTGATTGTTCTCACTGTGAGAAAAATTCTCCTTTTTTCTAGGTTGAATCTCTCATTGATTAGTTTCCATCCATTATTCCTTTCTGGCCTTCCAGTGCCTTGAAAAATAGCTTAATCCCTTCCTCTCTGAGGCAATCCCTCAAATTTTGGAACACTGCTGTCAAGTTCTTCTCTTCACTAGACTAGCCATGCCCAGTTCCTGTAACCATTCTTCATATGTTTTAGTCTCCAGTCCTCTAATCATCCTGGTTGCTCTTCTCTGCAATTTCTCAACAACTTTTTTATAGTGTGATGACCAAAACTGGATGCAATATTCTAGGTGTGGCCTTACTGAGGCTTTATGGAACGGTATTAGTATCTGACTTGATCTTGATTATACCCCTCTGTTAATTCAATTTAGAATTGCATTGGCTTTTTTGGCTGCCGCCACACATTGGTAGCTCATATTTAGCTGGTTGTCCACTAAGATTCCAAGATCCCTTTCACAGTTACTGCTATTAAGCCTGGTTTCACCCACTCTATATGTGTTCTTTTTGTTTTTCTTGCCTAAGTGTAACTTTTTTTCTCTACATTGAATATTGTTAGATAGGGCCCAGTGTTCAAGTCTGTCAAGATCCATCTGGATCTTGAGCCTATCTTAGTATGCTAGCTATTCCTGCCAGATTACTATTATCTGCAAATTTGGAAGTTCCCCTTCTATTCTCTCATCTAAGTGGTAGTGGTTTATAACGATATTGAAGAGTACTGGGCCTAAAACAGAATCTTGTGGTACCCCACTGCTTACTTCCCTCCATGTAGACATAGAGCCATTAAGGACTACTCATTGAGTACGGTTTGTCAGCCAGTTGTCATCCATCTGGTGGTGATGCTATCTATCCCACTTTTTTTTAGCTTACCAAGAAGTAGGTTGTGGTCTACTTTGTCGAATGCCTTACTGTAGTCTAAGTATATGATATCCGCAGTATTTTACTAGTCTACTAATTTAGTCACTATGTTGAAGAATGAAATAAGATTGGTTTAATATGATCTGCTTTTAACAAACTCGTGCTGACTGCTAGTTATTACTTTACTCATTTCTAGATGTTGGCAATCCTGTTTTTTATTATCTTTTCCAGTATCTTCCCAGGTATTGATATTAGGCTGATTGGTCTGTAGTTTCCTGGGTCTGTTTTTTTTCCCCTTTTTTGAAGATGGGAACCACATCAGCTCTTTTCCAGTTCTCTGGTAGTTCCCTGGTGTTCCAGGCTTTTTGAAAGATGTGGTACAGTGGCTCTGAGATTACATTTACCAGCTCCTTTAGAACTCTTACTATTTTTTTGCTTATTTTACTTTTATTTCTAGTCTGTCTTTTATAGTTATGTTTTTGGTAGGTTGGGCTATAGTTTCTTTTTGCATGAAGACCAATGCGAAAAATGAGTTAAGAAGCTCTGCTTTCTCTCTGCTGCCTGTTACATCCTTGCCATCTTCTCTCTTTAGTGGACTAAATGTTTCCTTGATTTTTTTCTTGTTATTTATATGTTGGAAGAAACTTTTTTTTTGTTATCTTTGACTTTTGTTGCAAGTCTTTGTTCATTCTGGACCTTACTTTCCTGACTTTGTCTTTATCTGCTGATATTCTGCTTTAGTTGTGTGTCCCTCTTTCCATTTTTGTACTTGTCCTTTTTGTCTTTCAATTTATCAGAAAGATATTTGTGCAGCCATGCTGGTTTCTTCTTGGATTTCTTATTTTTATTTTTCAGTGGTATTGTGCTGATCTGGGCTTTTAAGATCATATTTTTCAGAGTTTCCCAAGCTTCTTGGGTTGTTTTCTTCTTTAGTATTTTCATCGAAGGAATCTTTCTCAAGTTCTCTCTGAGTTTGTTAAAACCAGGTCTTTTAAGACCCTACTATCATTATGTTATATTGCTTGTGTTTGCATTATGTTGAATTCTAGTATGACATGGTCACTCTCACCCAAGGTTCCCGAAGTTTCAACTCCCTCTATTCTTCTCTATTTTATGTACGTTAGTTCTACAATGTTTCTAAGACAAATATTGCAAATTTTAGCAGCAAATTCACTAGTATAATTCTAATTTCTTTCCAATATTCAGAACTATGCTTCTGTTTATGGAAACCCATCGGGCAATCACACTGAAGCAAAAGATGTTGCTCTTGATACCACCCACAGTAATCATGGTGCCTCATAATTCTTTCATTTTATTTTGGCACCTGAAACAGAATATGCAGCCAACATCCTATAGTGAGGGTTGCCAACAGTTTTTCTCCAGCAGCTATGTTCATGGTGGTGTTAGTCTACACAGAGTGAAAGTAAGGAAAAAAGAAAAAATATGTAAGAGATATGAATTAGAAGTTAAATATTTTCAAAGTTTTTTTTTTTTAAAAAAAGGGTCACTTCCAGAATGCCGCCTATCTTAGTGTTACTTTTCCATTTTCATTTCATGTATCCTTTCTCTACACTAGGTTGATCTGGAATCTTTTAGAAGTAGTAAGAAAGTACCACAAAAAATACTACATAGAGCAACCTATGTGAAACCTATGTGAAATGTTTAGAGATTTTTGGATTCTTGAATATATGATATTAACAAATCAGTGGTTAAGATTCTGAAAGAAGATTAAATATATTTTTAGGATCTTAAGATGAGAAGATTTTTTTCATATTTATTAGATACTTCAGATAATATATAAAAAGGATGTGCTGTCGATGTTATTATATTGGAATGGTATGAGGAAACCCAAACCATATCACTAATGCTTACCCCTACTGCTTTGCTCTAAAAAATACCAATTAATATGGTTTTGGGCAAAGATGAATATGATTTTGAATTCTGTATCCCCAATTTATAATTTTTCTACATATGAAGAACTAGTGGTTTGCTGAATGTGGCGTATAGTTTTTTTAAACAAGCACTCTTTTATAGTGGAAACATGGTATTATCCTGGGTTTACAAACATGGTGTCAGGTTTGTAACTAACCAATTAATTAGTAATTGATATTGTTAATACTAATTAATTAGTAATTAATATTAGTAATTAACATTGTATATTCATTTTCTATGTATTTAAAATTGCATGGTTTAAAATTCCAGTGCTTTGTTTATAAATTACAAAATGGGAAAATTGGACAAGCAACTTTTTTCAATTTAAAATTTCTTATGTGAATTTGTAACTATGTGTTCTCTTAAAACATCAAATTGGTCCTAGCTTCAGGGCATTCATGTTGAAACCATGCTTTAAAAATGTCAGATATTTGTTCTGATCCATAGCATGGCCCCAGGTTTTTCTTGTGACTGCTAAATTCTGTTCACAATTTAAAAAGATACTTCTGTAGGTTACTTGATACGATCTTGGCAAAAATGCTAAAGGCAAATGTGGGATGATGGACCCAGTCCTGGCACCGTATAGAGCAGGGCTGTCAAACTGGTGGCCCACGGGCCAGATGCATCATGCACAAGCCATGCCCACCCCAGTTTTGCGAAGGGGAAAAAGATACGCCGAGTTTGATACCCGTGATATAGAGAGATATTATTCATTTTTCATCCCTGAAGATTGGAAAAGATCCATTATTAATCCTAGTATACAAAAAAAAAAAAATAGGTAGAACTAGATAATTCTGCCACAACAAATTTCTGAGTCTAATAAGAGACTTTATAGAAAAGAATAGACTTCATTAAAAAAAGATTTTGTGCATGATAACATCTTTGTGAAGGAATAAGCTGGTTTCTGGTGAGGCAGTCAATGCTTGATTGGTGCTTTTTTCTTTATCAGCTAATGTCAAGTTGCTTTATTTTAGTCATACAACAGCATACGTTCAGATAAGATTGAAGTGAAAAAAATTACAGCTGTCGTATTGTGGTAAATATGTACTGGGCTTGCAGATAAGCAAAGAATTTTAGATGCCAAAACATTGGGTGAAGCTTCTCCAAGGATGGCCTTATCCATGAGTGCATAGGGTAGGTTTTTCTCTCAGATTATTTAGGACTCATATATTGTACATAACTTCATCCACAGATTTTTCCAAAATACCATGAAAAATGTTTCATTTTTGGGCTATATTACCAGAAGCAACTCAAGGCAACAACCATACATAATACAGTACTCCTTCCTTCGAATTTCTCACAACAGTAACCTAGAGTTAGGTTGGGCTGAGAGAAAGTGACTAGTCCAAAGAGGGGACTAGAACTCACAGTCTCCTGGTTTCTAGCCTGGTATTCTAACCACAAACTGATGAACTTTGTGAATTGTTAAAAAATAATATCTGAATTATAACATTAGAAATCCTTAGAGATTGGATCAGAAACAAATTGGCAGGCAAATCAATTGGAAATTTGCATTTACCAACCCACTTTATTTTAGGAAAAATGTAGTATACATCAAGTTCAGAAAGAAAGTAGTTTATTTACCTGAATGTGTAATTTTGAATAATGTGATATGGTATTAGCATTTCTTCAATTCTCCCTAAGCTGAAACTAATAAGTGGATTAAGAAAAATGCAACACTGTTAAGCTACATCATTAAATGCTGCTAAGAAGTTTGAGATAAATTGTCTTCACAATCATCCTAATATTTTACTGTTCTTATAACTGCACAGGTCTTCCTATCATAAAGTGAATCCTCTAGCTACCCTTGTACAATATGCCCTCTTATCTGCATTGCAAAAGTAAAGCTTATATACAATATACTTGTATATTTACTTATGTACAAACATATAAATCAAATCACAATCACTATCAGAAAGCCTGTTTTATCTGAAAAGTGACATTAATCTCAGAAGAAACCATGTTATTGATTCCCATATCCAGCATTTACTAAGCCAATGTGGGAACTCTGTCACAATACTGTTGCAAAATATTTTTTGGTTCTTAATACTGCTTCAGATTAATGAAGATTATCTTACTACTGCATAACAGCTTTCAACGAACAGGTTCTATGGTTATATATTTTGAAAACTGTAGCAGTAGTTGTATTGTCATATTAGAGACAGAAATGAAAGGAATACTGTCAACAGTGATATAAGACTATAGTCTCATTGACTTTCTGAGAAGTCTCCATCTGTTTTTTATTATTTGGTTCAGATGTTTGGGAGACATTCAAAACATTTTGTACGTCTGAAAGGGCAAAGAAATTGAATGGCATGAGAAAAAAAATGATACCAGAATGAATATATTTAATGGCCATGCCACTATGAGTAAATAACATATTTGCAAAATTCTCAAAAGTATTTAAATGTGGGAAGCAAATTGCATGTTTGCTCAGTTTGAGAAAACTGTTGTATATGCAGTATCTGTTTTGAATGTCTAAGAGTGCTAAGAAATATGCATATTACACTTTATTTTCAGCTTGTCACTGAATAAAGGTTTCCCCCCACACACACACACCAAATATTGAAAACACCAAAAGATCAGTACCATCTGTGTTATGCCACTGACATCTTTCTATTTCAAAAAAATCCTATTTCCTTGGCACCCCGAGCGCCCTCCACTGCTGGGTTCAAATTAGGCAGAGGTTCAGTCATCAACAGAAGAAAGTAACTGCATATGTGGCTGTCAGCAGAACTCTGGGACTTTTTAGAAAGCTCAGCTAAGGCTGAAATATTAATTTTCTACACAACTATATTAAAATCAGACTAGTTACTGATGGCAATTCCATCAGGCAATTCCATCAATCGTACATGCTGTCATTAAAAGAGGATTGCACAAGTCGTTAAAGGAAAACCTCATGACTGTGACTTTCAACATTAAACAAATTAGAAAATTCTTAAGAAATTAGAATTCTACCAGTGAATCTGCTGCTGGACTTTGCAATATTTGTCTCACTGTACATATTTCAACAGCTTGTTTACTTCCAGTTACCAAAAAAATAATAATAATCTGGTCCATACTTCAATCCAAATTAATTCAATGCAAATTGTTCCTCTCATCCACACATTTATACATAAACCTTACCACCACCTCCCCACTTTCCAATTCTAACACTATACAGATAGTCCTAACCTTATTACTACAATGGTACCAGTGGTGGAATTCAATTTTTTTTACTACCGGTTCTGTGGGCATGGCTTGGTGGGTGTGGCAGGGGAAGGATACTGTAAAATCTCCAGTTAGAGGTGGTATTTGCCAGTTTTCCGAACTACTCAAAATTTCCATCACCAGTTCTCCAGAACTGGTCAGAAAACCACCTCTGAATGGTACCTGAAAATTCATCATAACGCAGTATGGTCACTAAGCAAGAAATCATGATTGTTACTTGCAACCTTTCATACCAACTTCATCACAATATCTGGATTGTGATCCTGTGACTTTGGGGGTGCTGCAGTGGGCATAAGTGCAGGGATAAATCATAACTCATTTTTCTCAGCAATGTCATAACTTTTAATGGTCACTAAATGAATGGCTGTAAGCTGAGGACTACCTCTATGGTCATTGACAGTAATCCTTGTAAATGTAATTCTCCCAGCACTTTTGACTTATGTTCATATTTGCCTTCATCAAATATGATGGAATGTAACGAGGAGTGGGAGGGAGGGGGGTACATTCCAAAGGAATAAGCAGCAACTGAACACAGATACTATGTGTAAGAGAAATTGGGTGAAGACAGCCCCTCCCTAATAGTTTACAGTTGAAAGATATACATATTGTAAATGCAAATGGTAGAGTCCCCAGTCTGGCAAAATTTTGTCTAAAGATATGAAACAATAAAGAATTCTGTTTGGAAGAATCGCTATATCATTCTTTGTTTGGGGCCCGTTATCAATAAAACTCTTAATTTTCCAGATGTAATTATATTTGAAAGTATTATTACTGGCAGTTTGAAATACTGTATTGTTTGTATGATTTATTTGGGGTGGGGGTTTCATTTGTATTTTAATGATACATCACCCAAAGTCATAAATATGAGATGGATGATTATATAAATTGAACAAATAAAGATTTAAAAATTAAAATTCTGATTTATTTTCTATATTTCTATCCATGCCTTTCTCTTTCTCTCTCTCCTCAATTTCCTTCATGTGGTTGGTTTTTATTATCAAGGATATGCATTTTAATATTAATATTCACAGCATTTAGTAACTGACAAATATATCCTAACTCTGGATAAGGTAGGATGGATGTAAAGCAGGGATGAAATTTAACCACCTCAGCCCACCTTGGGAGAGGTGATAGGGATTATTTGAATCAGTAAAAAAATCACCCCTGGTTGCTATTAATACCGTGTTTCTCATATAATAAGGCCGGGTCTTGTTTTTTTTTGAGCCCCGAAAAAACGGCTAGGCTGTCTTTTCGGGGGTGACTTAGTTCCCCCCCCTTGCATCTTAGGATGGGCGGCGACGGCTTGGATGTTGGCCTCGGCATTGGTGGGGCACTTTGTATCAGGGTCAACGCAGGCAGCACCATATCCGGGTGTGCAACAAAAGTACTTCCTAACAGCAAGCCCCCCCCATTTCCCCCCCATTTTGCATGTTTTAATATAGGCTTAATTTGGGGGGAGCGGCTTAATTTCATTTCATGCCTATAAAACATGCTGGGACTTCCTATTGGGGGAGGCAGTATTGTTGGAGAAACAGGGTATTATATGAGTAGGGAAAAATTTTGAATTTCACCCCTGATGTAAAATAGAATGAATAAATAAGCTTGCAGCATTATTTATTGAGTAAGCATTAAACAAATAGGTGAATCTTAATAATAAAATGATAACAATCTTTTAAAATAAAATATTGTGCAAATTTGATTTACAGAAATAGGAACTTTCCAAGGAAAGCTTGATCCCAATACAAAATTTCTGATCCAACTTTAACTTAAGCAAGCCTTTTTTTAAAAAAATCTTCAAACCTTTAACAAGCTTTTTTATATATAAATCCAAAATAAGAAAATAATCCAGGTCACTCTCTTAGTTTGCTATTTATATATCTCTTTTTATTATTAAAATATCAGCAGTTTGTTTCATATGCCTAATGTAGCATCTTTTTCCATATTATTGTTGTAGCCTGTCATTTTAAATCCATTTTCAACTCAATCTTATCTTGTCCAGTGAAACATGTACCTCTTCCATAGCTTTTAAACAGTTTTTCTATGTTTAATTATGGCAGACATTCTTAAAATTGAATTCTGAGTCCATTGTTCACAAATATAATACATCCAATGTTAAAATATTTTGCTTTATTCTGTATTCATATTTCATAAGTCAAATTTAAGTGTTCTTTATCATTTAATGTTAATATTTACATTCTCAAGTCTCATCCTATCATGTTTAAAAAACAAAAATAAAAACAACTTTTTTCACAAAAAGGATTCTTATAATTTATTTCAAAATCTTATTTCAGATCCATGTACTTTAAACCATTTGTAACTTTTCAAAACAACATTCTAGTAACTCTTTTGCTGTTTATTCAAAAATATTTTTTGTTTAAACTTGTACTTAAGACTTCTTTCACTAAGGAAAGTGAAGGAAACTTAGCTAGTGCTATAAAACATGTTGATCCAAAGTTACTAATAGCTGAAAAGCAATTAATAACCAACTTCCAGAAGTGATTAGAAAAGGAAGTATGCAAATCCAATGTCCATAAAGCTCAAAGCTCTGAATGAGTGAAGATCCTATCTCTTACCTATCAAAGTTCTAAAATACCAGAGACTGTCTCTTGTAGTCTCTTCACAAGGAGCAACTTCTGGATCACTTGTGGGCAATCTAAAATCCTCCCCTTGTCCAGAGAGGAATTACAAAGAGCTGGTCTACTCACTGGCTCTTCATTCCATCACATCAGTTCTCACTTTTCTACTTCTTCTCCTGAAGTTCAATTTACAAAGCATCTAAATTGGCTATGACATGCCTTTTAGATGACAATAAAGATTCTAAAAGTTAAGTTATTCCAAATTAATGGAATCTAACTAACTCTGCATTGCGTTCAGACGAAACTTTAACTTCATGTCTACATAGGAGAATGTTTCAAAACAGGACAGAGTAGATTTACTCATCCCAATTGGGTATGCAATATTCCATTTTAAAGCAGATTAGTCTAGCCAGAGGTTTCACAAAAGAGAATGGCAAAGAAGATCATTTAAAAGTAGGAAATACATTAATAAATGAATTTCCTAGCTGAAATTTTATACTTTGTTCATTTTTCTAAAATTGGAAATGTGTATCAATCTTTTTAAAGGTAATTATTCAATTGCTCTCAATCTTGTATGTGTTTGTGAATATATACGTGTAATATAAAACTCTACTCACTTCTCTCTCTGTGTTCTGAACTTGGACAAATTATTCCATTATGAAACAGAAAATATATATTTCTTGACATGTCTTTTGGCCATTTAAAATGTTTGCACTCCTGTGGGATTCAAGCTACTGTCCCTTAAAGCATGCCAGGGGCATAAGAATGATAATGCAGGCATAAACCACAGCCTGGAGAGACTCACAGACATCCTTCCTTGAATTTCCATCAGCTTTGAAAAACAAGATTTTATGTCTGCAAGCAAAACCAAACTTGCCAATGCTTCCACCTCAGTTGACATTAAGCACCCTGTACTACTTTTCTTAAGTATGTCATTCAAACTCAAATGCAGCTGGATAGCATGGAAAATTAGAGTACATGCCCAAGAATTCGACAGCAAGCTGACACTTCTAAAAGAACTGTGCATATGGATATCAAAATGTATCACGCCCAAGTCCTCATTATGCAATATTAAAAGTTTTGTTCTGAACAGAAATGACAATAATGCTGGAGTGCAAAAACCGTAGTTAAACTGAAAAGTTACTCATTACTTCTACAAAATATGTTTCCTTAATAGCATTCAAATGAATTTTGATCATTACTATCCTGGTTCAAATTTTAAGTTTGTTTTTTAAAAGAAATATAAGATATAAGCAGAAATAGGATTATTCAGAAACTGTCACAGAATAAAGTTTTAGATATTGAAAGGTCCAGTTTAAGCCAGTCTTATTTTCTAATTGTTAGTAATATTTTTAGGATGATGGATATACTTTCAAAAACATCTGATTCTCTGGACTAGTAATATTTCTACTGATCAACCAGTTATTGAACAATTGAAAATTGCATATTCGTAAAATATATGTTTACAGTATATCTTCATTCTTTGTACTTCTCTCTCTTGCTTGATTGGATGGGCGAGAGGAATAGCAATCTTTCTTCTCAAATGACCATTATCTATTTTGGGATGGAAAACTGGTTAATTGCTAGTAAACTACTGGACGGAGAAAGATCAATGTTTCCCCTCCCTTGTAAGCCCATTTCAGATTACGGAGAAAAAAAGTGAGAATGTTTGAGGAAACAGAGTATATGCTTCATATTGGATGTGTGTATACATCAGTGAATTGTACGAAAGACACGCTGCTATGTGTACAAATGTGTGCATGTTAATCTGTGATATGGAAGTGGATGCACACAAATTTATACTAGTCCCAATCTCTGATCGCTGTGACCCTTAGCATCAAAAAGACTGTCTTTCCTTGCTCTTCACAGTGTTCTCTCTGGTTCAATCAGAGGACTTTATGCAAAGTAATCACCCAGCATAACCATTTTAACTTCATAGGGTACCACCAAATAAAACAGAATCTAGGCATAATATTGTATCCTTTTTTCAAATTTCCAGTCCAGAAATAGTTCTAGTAAAGAAATAATAACTAAACAATAAATGATTGCTGCCTTCATTTTTAAAAAATCAGAAGAGTTGTAATCCATATAGCCAATAGTGTTCCATTTCCCATTACTAGTCTAATATTACAGTATTAGCATCTTCTGGCCAGAATTCCTAAACACATATGCCCTCCCTCACCAAATGAAACGGGATAGATTTACATTTTGGCAAAAACTTGAAGGCAGTTGTATTGTCACCTATGTCTGCTGTGACTGCTACAGAAAAATAATTGCAAGTGTAATTTGCATATGCAGACTAACTCACACATTTAGTTAATTTGTTGCCCAAAATGCTGCCAAGAATGTAGGATTTCTGCAAAAGGAAAATTCAAGTATTTTCCGCCTATATCAAAATAGCAGTACAAATCAAAATAATTCAAAAAGGCATAATTATCAGTTTGAATATTACCAGCTTTTATGATATGACAGTATAAAATAGATCTGATTTCCGCTAAGATGAATTACAAGGCATCACTAAGGATTAAAACTGTATAATCCTATCTAGTTTAATATCACTCAGCAACAAAGAGTACAAATTAATGGACAACTGACCTAGTTATAAAAATGTTGTGCTTTCCATACCACCTATCAATAAAATGCATTTTTACTGTCATCGTCTCTAACAGAAATAATCCCTTATCTGAGAAAGCTGTATTACTTCCCCATATTAATATTTAACTGAAAGATAACTTTGTATACATTTTATCTAGAAAAGTATGGGTATTTTTGTTCACAATTCTAATAAACATAATTTCATTTAATATGAACAGGAATATTCATATTACAGTAAGTGAAATAAATGTAATAGTACAAATAAAGCCATCTCCCATTTCAAGACGTTCAAAAATTGATGTTTTCCTGCATTAAGTCAATTTCTGCATGGGAAAAAAATAACGTAACTTGAAAAGTTAGGGGAATATCCAAACTGAGCTTCATTTTGTCTTTCCACTTCAAGAATAAGCATGTCTAAACCATCTTCTACTTAAATCTTTTTTGTGTAATATATTTAAAGAATCAATATATTTATGTACTTCCTGTTAATAGATGTTAGCTATTTTTGATGATTGCTTTCTAATCTAATGCATTCGGTCTTGTGAAAAATGGCATCCCAAAAGATTGGTTATAAATGGGGGGGGGGGGGACGACGACAAGTGTTGGCCTTGTTTTTTGTGGTTTTTTTATGCCCTGCAAGTGTTGTGAAATTAGTTAGCTCTCTGGTTATTGAAGAAAGAGGGCTGGGAGCCTGGAATAGCACTGACGACTACCTTAAAGTGCCATGAACCGCTGGAAGGGCCTGAAGCCTTGGCTGTCAGGAACAAAATTGCAAGACCCACAGGAGATGGATCTTGACACTTCAATTAGGAATCATAGAACCTGTGGAGATAGATTTTGGACTGGACTCATGACTAGGGCAATGACTAAGCCAGAGATGATCTACTCTACTGTAGATGCAATGGAGCTTATAGGACTGTTAGAACCTGACCATAGAGCCTTCTCAGGTTGTAGGTGCCCTGAAGTCAGAATTGGCAAGGAGGCACTGCAGACTGCCAAGCTATGGGGGTATTTTTAATGTGGCAGATGACTGTCCAAGGTCTTCTGTTTCATGCCATTCCCTAGATGTTTGTCTTCCGGAGGGCAAGGAAGAGTTTGCTTTATAGTGCTTAGCAGCGCCAGAATAGAGGGTCTTACATTTCTTTAAAGGTTTTGCTTTGCAATCTGGCGATCCTAGAAATATTAATATAGAAGAGTTGCAAATATGCAAGTTAGGTATTGCAATCATCAAGGCTTTCTTCACATTATTGCACCATTTCAGGTTTTATACACACACACACATATATATGATAAAGTAGGTAAACCACTCTTTTTGGATAAAGGCAGCAAAGAAGCTGTAGTAAACAAACAAATAAATAAATAAATAAATAAATAAAACATATCTGTCCATGCTTGATTTTATACAGTGAGTTTCTCTTCATCATCCTTATATGTGAATATTAACAATGGTTAACCTTAGGGCAAATCCAATGCTCTTACTCTGATTTATGTAATTCAACTGATCAATTCAGATCAAGGTAGCAACGGAGATTCTAAGATTGTATATGATCCTGAATTTATTTTTAAGCATCCCCTAGACCCTTTTCCAGATAAACTGTCAAACATTAGTAGCATTTGAATGTGGGAAATATACAATGACTTAAAATACATTTAATACAGATTTTTAGAGAAGAAAATTTGCAGCTTATGCACAAGATTATGGGTGGGCAATCTAATCATCTTATATGGAGAAGAAGTTACCAAATTAGGGTAATAGCCATTGTATGCACCTATGTTTATTAACTGATACATATATATCTGCACTCATTTATAATTAAAAAAAAATCCATTTCTCACAAACTAGAATATCTTGCTTAGCAATCTGCCGATAACAGAAAAGGTCTAGTCTCTGCAGCTTTGGGAATCATAGTTTTTGAAAGTCCAGCTCACCGTGGAGAATGCTAGATTGCTATATCTACAATGGTATATCAAGAAAAATTATGAAGTATCGAAATCTAAGATCTGAAACGGAAGCAGCTTAGAGAACAGGAAAAAGATGTGAGATAAATCAAGCCCTACCTACCAGGCTTCTGTGAATTAATTTGTGAGGATGTGGTGACTTCCTTTGTAATATACTATAGTTGGCAAAAGTAATTTTTGAACTATTTCATGAAACCTTTCTCAGATTTTAGAATTGTATTAACTTTCAGTTAGAGCAGGAGCATTTCATCAGGTTTGTGCAGAAGCCTGAAAAAAATGGCAACTTAAATGAATAGGTGCTGCATTTCAGTTTGCACAAGATCTAAATTACTTTTTATGAACAATTTTCAAAGAATATACAACCCAAGTGTCTACCACGTCTGTGCATTTTATTACTTATACCCTACAGCAAACATGTAAATATGTTCCTCACAAAATGTCTGCATCAGGTGTGAGCACCTTCCCAAGGGTTGGGGTAATGATTTGTGGGAATGTCCTTGGGATATGGGCAGAAGAAATGTTACCTAGAAAAACATTCAGATAAGGCAGGGAAAGCCCACAGCTGCATAACAGGCAGAGAAAGAAACTCAGAAAGGAAGTTCCCTAGATTACCAGATTGTAAAAAGAGATGGCAGAATATTTGTACTTTCAAACTTACAAGCTTTTGTAAACATTGCTTTACAATAAAGTGGAATTAGTTCATTTGGTTGTGTCTCCTGTCTGGTCTATCTGAAATTGGCCATACCACCTAAAGAGCTGCAGGTAATCTCAACAGAAGACAGGTGATATCACCTGAAGAGCTAAAAACAGCTCATTTTCCCAAAGGGGTGTCTAGAAATCCTGAGTGCTTCCTTTATTTATATCATTAATTATTTAATTATTAATGTTGCAGATGTATTGGTTACTCCAATTCCATAATCCAAGCTTCCATATATTTCTGAATATATTGGAAACATAATTGTTTCTAATAATACATAATGGAAATATGTGATAAATCTATTTTAATATCTATAGCTCTTTATTTCTGAATATTTAACATCACTGTTACCATTATTTGATAAGAAATTTTGCGTTATTCTGGATCTCACTCTGTCTTTTTACAAAGAATTTTAGGAATTCCTCATTGCTGACATATGCTATTCAAAACGTTATCTCAGATATCAGTTTAGGTTTGGAAGTCTCATTTTTTAAAATGCTCATCCCAAGAGTATGTAAACTGAAAAAAGATGAGGAAACTGGACATTGAACAAGAGACAGATGTATTTATTTATTAATTTAAACAGCCCACATCTAGGTCATTTACAAATTCAATTTTACTTTTGCTTACTTCTTCCCCCCCCCCCCCCACACAAAGCCAATCTTGTTCTGTTCTGAATTTTCAGAGAGTTATCCAGCTGACAGAGAAATAAAAACAGTCTTGATGCCCTTTACATAATTAATTTCCAACCTTCCACTGGATCAGAAAAAAATGAAAAGAGTGATACCAAAATGATGGAAGAATACTTATTCTTTATAAACTATACAGCGTAAATTATACAGTAGTCCGAAGAATTTACCCATGTTTATATTTGAATATATGTGAACATTTGTCAGATATGTGATATTTATTTACTTATTTATTCATCATTCGGAGAGAGGGAGAGGAAGAGGGAGGGAAAGGGAGAGGGAGGGAAAGGGAGAGTGAGATTATAACCATAACCATAGATATCAATAACACATAAGACCAAAAAAGGTTGGGGCTATCCTAATCTCTCAACGGAGAATGCTTCAGAGACCAGCAGCAGAGAAGGCACACCTCCTAGTTTTGCCAACCAACATTCCTTGGCTGATGGAACCCACAGTATGCCCAGCCTGCCAGACTGAGTTGGATAGAAACCACTATGAGAAGATAACCCTTCTGGTAATCTGGGTCTAAGCCATGAATTGCTTTAAATATGACAACTAGCTCCTTGAATTGCACCTGAAAACATATTGGCAATCAATGCAGCTAAGACAGTAGTGAGGTTGCATATGTTGAAAATCCTATACCATTTACTACTTGGGAAGCTGCAATCTGCACTAGTTGAAGTTTCTGAATGCTCTTCAAAGACATTTGCTTAAATTCATTGGCCACCCAATTCCAATGGAATCCAGACAGCGTACTAGAAAAAAATCATAAAAACAATTAAAACAATAAAATCAAACAAACATCCTAGATTAAAATAATAAGCAGTCTCTCAGATTTCTAGGCCCTATGTCCTTAATCTTTGCGGCTTGGCAGCCCAGCTGGGGGGAAGATGAAAACTAGGCCACGCATGCACGTACCTTGACTTGCACAAGCAGTAGGCTCTGGCACACATGCATACAAGTACACACCAGTGCACCGCTTATGCAAGTTCAGTTGGTGTGCATTCTAGCCAGCCACTCATGCGGCCCAATTTCAAAAAGGCCAGGGTCTGGTGGTGGCCTGTGACCTGGGAGTTGGGGACCCCTGTTCTATGCCATGCAGAACTTTATAAGTAATAACCAGCACCTTGAAGCTGACTGACAACCAAAGCAGCTTTCACAGGAGCGGTAGAGCACTGAGACTTCCGGTGACATCTTCCTTGTTGACAAACTAGAGACTGCAATTGTCCGCGACTTCGATCCATGCTCTTCCATCGGAGGGCCCTGATCACCTGCATTTCGAGCCAGAACCACCCTGTAGGGTTGGTGAAGAAGGGGGAGACCACCAGCTGGGTCAAGGGGAGCTGCATTTCCCCTCCTTGGCTAGGCATTTTACTCCCCTCCAAAGACAGCTGTAGCAGTGGTCAAATATGGCCACCCTGAAGTGGAAGAACTAACCTGGACAAGATTGTGCAAGAGCAGTGAAGAAGAGGACAGCATGAAAACCTGGCTAATCAAGTGCAACTTTTAAACACAAGGTATCCTGGAATTAAAATTTTAAGAAATTTATAAAAGAGATAATTAAAGCAGCGGCCAGAGAAAGTGAAGAAAAAAAATTTGACAGCTGAAATTGGCTTTGAATTTAGAAAGGAGGAATCCAGAAGAGGATATTTGTTTAAATTGGATAAATATATGATCTCGGCACTAAACAGGTATAACTAAAGCTGAACTTGAACATGTCAAAGAAAAAAGAAAAAATAGTATTTGATATTTGGACTTATTGGAACTTTGAATTTTAAAAGCCCTAAATAGAGAAAAAAAGTGAGGGGGAAAAAGGGTGGAATTTGGATATAACAGAGAGTGCCATCTAGTGATAAAAGAAATTATTTATGACTTTTTATAACCTGGCTCCTATAAAAGTTGGATTTGAATCAAAGTAAGTGAAACTTTGTTACAATAAAATAGAGATTCTGGAAAATGAAAGTGGAATATTGAACATTAAAACAAAGAAAGAAGCAGAAAGAAATTAACTTGGGATTGTTTGGTGATTTTGGCATAAACTCAAATTTATGGACATTAGACTATTTGATGTATCTGGGATAACCTGAACAGGAATTAATAAAAGCTGATCATTGGAAATAAACTTTATAGACATTGGCTGAATCAAATTACTAGATAATTGTGGATATAAAGAGTAAAGAAAGATATATATATAATACACAACAGAAGTGTTTAAAAATGGCAGAACTTTTTCTGGAATTAAAAATCGAACTAAGAAATATAAAAGAAATGCTACAAAAAAGAGGCAAGTCATTTGGTTTTGCCTTACAATTTTTAGAAATGGCAATTTTAGAGTATGAAAGGAGTGCCAGAAGAGGAGAATCTGATTAAAGAAGAGGCCATCTTCAATGAACAATTGGAGCAACAAATATTAAAGCGAAGGGGGAGAAGAATGGGAATTAAAATCTGGAGATTTGTGGAGGCAATCAAAAAGGGGAATATTTTGAAAACCAAACAAGTAAAAGGCAACAGCAAAAAAGGAAATTACAGGAGGAAGTTTTAAAGAGGGAGGGGGATAAAAATTGGAGTAAGAAAAGGAACCAGGAAATAAAGAAATATGGAAATCAAACAAAAATGAAAAGAAATCATTTACTCAAAAGACATAGAGACAATGGTTAATTAAGAATTAAGAAAGGAGATACTGCAAGGAGATGAGATGTAGAATAAATGTATTAGAAGTAACAAATTATTTAGAAAGTAGGAAAATATAGATTACTTAAAATGAAAGATTTGAACTGATCTTTTTTGTTATTGGAAGGCTTGTTTTTTGTTAAACTATACACAGAAATAAATGGAATAAATGTGAAAAAAGAGAAATTATGACAGGTTTATTAACTATGTTTAATGATTTTATAGAATATGGTTGAAATGAATTATGAGGATTGTTGCAATGAGATTAGTATCAGTTATTATGATGAATTGAATAGATTGATTTTTCTTCTTGAATTTATAAATGTTTTTGATGTAACTGAAGGGGAAACTAGCATGCGGAATCTGACTTCGAATAAACTGAAAATAAATTGCTTATTTAAAAGACATAGAAGTAATGGTTAATTAAGAATTAAGAAAGAGGATTCTGCAAGGTGATGAGGCGCAGAATAAATGCATTAGAAGTAACAAATTATTTAGAAAGCAGGAAAATATAGATTATCAAAATGAAAGATTGGAACTGATACTTTTTTGTTATTGGAATACTTGTTTTTTGTTAAATTATATACAGAGATAAATGGAATAAATGTGAAAAAAGAGAAATTATGATGTTTATTAATTTAATGAATTTATGTAATTGAAATGAATTATGAGGATTGTTGTAATGAGATTAATATCAGTTTTTATGATTAATTGAGTAGATTAATTTTTCTTTTTAAAATTATGAATGTTTTTGATGTAATCGAAGGAGAAAGTACCATGAGGAATCTGACTTAAAAGATATATCTGTTATGTAGTTACTAGGAGATTATCATTATTAATTTTAAGGTGATAATTAAAAAGTTAAATGATTACTGGGATTTAAAGGGGAATTAATTAAATGACATATATAGCGGTTTATACATAAGGTATGGGGTGGCACACTCTAATTGGTAATTGTAGGGGAAACTTTTTTGAAATGTTTAAACTGAGATGGGATTTTTGAAATAATGAAATAAGAATATGTGATGAAATTACAAACCTGACAGATAAAAGTATAAAGCACAATGAATATGAAGATATGAGAATTATTTGAAGTTAAAAGAAATAGGTTAAGAAATGAATTGAAAATTTATAAAATAAACTTAAGGAAAGTACTTGAGAAAATTAATACAAAATATGTAAAGTAATGGTAGATATCTAAATGTGAAAGATGAATATGTAACCAAAGTCATGTTTGTATGGAAATGTGAAAACCTGGAATCATGCTGTTCACTAAAAAAAAAAGATGTTTTTAAAATGTGGAAAACTGAAATAAAAATTTTACCAAAAAAAGGAGTGGTAGAGCACTATGCAATGCAGCTTGCATAGGAGTACATGGGCAACTGAGGTACTTCAGTTATTGCTTGTGCCACAGCATCTTGAACTAGGGAAGCTGTAGCTTCAGGGTACTACACATAGAGCACATTACAATAATCCAATTGTGAGCAACCATTGATAGCTATATAAATTGGATGAATGAATGAATATATTCTATTACCAGAAGTTTCAATCAGAAGACTAATTAGACAAATCATACGTAATGAACATAAATATAAAATAGTCTATCAGAGATGAATAATCACATTAATATGTTATTTACCTTCTGCTTTCTTTGTGAAAGTGGGAATGGGAACAGGAGGCCTTTGGAAGACCAACTGTTGCCATTTTTGTCATTATAGTAATATTTATCTTAATCACAACCAAAAACCCTAAATTCGTGTGTCTGAAATTTACCGGGAAAATAGTCAAATGTTGGTTCTGAAATTCCAGATTGATTAGGGAGTTAGAGTTAGGATGGAAATGTGTGTGTTTTGCCTCCAGAATCCTTCTGATCCCACTTCTACTCTTACTTCTGGAAAAAATAAATTTTCACACCCTCAGAAAACCATTTTGTTACACTGTAAAGTGTCAATGCATTAGTCTGCCACAAGATGGAAAGGGGTGATGGGAAATGCATCAAGACCACAGATTGCCCACTACTGGTCTAAATATAAGTTGCAGACCATTGTAAGAGCCAATTAAACCAGAATACAGAGTAGCTATTGCGAGAAAGAGAAAGTTCCATAGCCTGGAGAAGCTATCGGTGCAATTTAAGTGCTCTAGTCTCACCAGTTAATAGGGTTGATTGCAATATATTACACTTCTACTAGCTCTATACCCATGTTTCACTACGAAACTATGTGATCAGGCTTAGTTTTGGGGGAGGAAAATAGGGGGGGGGATTGTGCCTCTGCATACCAGCATCCAATGGTATTCATCTGGCTAGCGTCCTATCAGTATGTGAGAGAGTTGAGGGCTGTTGGAAACTGAAACATGGAAACTGAAAGAGTATTTGCTATGTGAGCAAGGAGACAGCAAGGAGCCTGGGCGTGGCTTAGCTCAACTGTTCTGTACTAAAGCTGGTTGCTGCTATGAAACTAAAACTGAACCGAAACTCCTCTCCTCTGCATGTGTTTTGCATTGAAAAAGATTTCTTTTCAGGTGGGGAAGGGGAGTAGAACTCCTTAGCATCAGAGCATGTTACTAATAATATATGAAATACTAATGCTCTGGTGGTCATTTCAAAAAACCCTTTCTTAGTGAGCACCTAGAAACCATACGTGCCAAATTTCAAGTTTGTAGGCTTTACAGTTCTGGAGATTTTGTGATGACACATGAGTGGTATTTTGCTTTTATATATATAGATTATTGTTCATGTTAAAGAAAGTCAATTCATAAGGATAAGAAAAAACCCACACTCATTTAAATGAAAAGGGAAAACAGTGAGACTCGCAAACTTTGTCTCTAGCTTATTCTGATAGAAGATGTACAAAGAGCCATGAAGAACAGGAAGTGTAAGCCACTTGCACTTTTTATGAATTATCAAGTCTCCGAAACCTTTGAGCCAATGTTCAGAGCAAGGAACGATGACTCTCTATTTAACAGAGCCTTAGCACACAGACTAGCAGGTCCATTAGCAGAGATTTTAACTAATCTTGGGTCTGCTAAAGAAGAAAGCAAAGAATTATCATTAGGTAATACTTAATCTTATGCAATCTTAGGTAATTTAGAAATACTGCTTGTATAATGTCAATCACAACTGAAGATCAAAATAATGTATGCAAATTTCAGTATATTATACCTATCTCATCTGATACCATTATTTTGCAAATCACTGTTAAAGGACAAATGGAAAATATTTAGGAAACTGATAGTTTACTTAAAAAAAAAAAAGCCTAGGGGCTATGTACCATTTTTTGTACTTCAGCAATGCACCCGATATATTGCACACCTATACATAATTATTCATGAAACCAATCTGTTTGAGGAATAAAATGAATTGAGAGATAAAATGAATTGGAGTGTAGAAGACAGGTGGTGTCATCTAATGAAATTAGGATTTATTTAAATTCAGTTGACCTTAGGGATATTTCAGGAGTTTGAAGTGTTACTTAGACACTTCATTAAAAGACAATCTTTAAGACTGGAGAAGAATCATTATTGCATTTCATGGGACTTAGGAAATAGCATATTTCATCCAATATCCCATTGATTGCCAGGAGCAAATTAATGATTATGAGATTTGCTTATGACATGAAATTAGAAGACAATTTATTAGAGAAAAACAATCTGAGTGATCGGTCCCAATTCCCTTAAAAAAATAACTTAATAGCCTTGTGCAACACTTAGTTTATCTTAGATGATAATGAGAAAGCCAACCATCACTAAGTTAGAACTTGGACTGGGAGACCACAAGGAAATTCCAGGATTGTGAAGTATTACAGAATGAGAAAATAAAGTTGTTTGCCATTGCCTTCTTTCTAGGGCCAATGGCTCTAAATCACCACACTAGCTTCTTTCAGTAGGTTTATGGCACAACTAGGCCTCAGGTTTCCCTATTCCTCATCCAGCACTGTAACCACTATATCAAACTGGCTCTTGCTTTCCATTGTATTATTCCTTGTATGGTAAAGAGTGTAGGCAATATTATGAAGCTTAAAAATAATTAAATACATGTTGCAGTTGCCAAAGGGTGGCACTTCTCTGTCTCCTTGATAAGCAGATAGAACATAGACCATTACATTATGCAAAATGGCAAAAACTGCAGGATATATACACAAAATTGACTTTAATAGATTTACCTTTGGGCAGCTTTCATATTTGTTACTTGTATTAATCTGTGATATACACTGCCCTGACTTTTACGAGAGAGCACAGAACTGTTGAAGACTGTTGGGTATATGGATACACCAACTGGTTTGGGTGAATGAATATATAAAACCTAGTTTTAAGTGTTTGCAGCTTTAAGCTCAAAACTGCAATGTCATCGCATAATTATGGGTGCGGTTGCAAGCTGCAATAAGAGGCAGTGAGAGACACGTAACACTTCCTGGTCTTCCTGGTTTCGAGCTCCTGGTCTGATTCCTGGTTCCTGATGTTACTGGTCTCTGGTCTATCTGCTGTCTGCCTACTACTGTTTCCTCCTGTATGAGATGTCTACTGTGCAAGATACTTCTCTCTACTGAACACAAGGACTGTTTGCTTGGTGAGCTGTGGATTCAGCATTGTCTTTGAGAGAAAGGTATCTTAAGAAGAAGATTTACAAGCAGATAAAGACATTGTATTTACTGTTTAAAAGACTAGGTAACTGGATTGATATACTGGATACTGACATATGGACTGAATGACTCTTCTTAATCTCTGTATGAATTAAATACCTATTTAAAACCACAAACAGTGTTTTTGTCTCAAGTGTGTGTATACTCCTGGGCCCAGCCTCTCTCTCATTTGGCTGCCTGGCTTGACTGCTGCTGTGCACTCTGCTCGGGGGTTTATCCCCAAACACTAACATTGGTTATGGGCCCAGCAGTGTGCACAGTCTAGCTAACCAGGATATACCAGTGAGAGTTTGGTCAAGAGTTACACATTACTGTAAAGACAAACTGTTTGTTAAATAGTTATTTATCTGCAGAGCAATGGCACAAGTAAATTTGCCAAGTCTGTCCATGATATCCAGGTTAGATGGAACAAACTATGTTTCATGGTCAATGAAGTGTAGTTTACTGCTACGAAGAGAAGGTTTGTGGGACATAGTTACAAACCCACCAAATGTATCTAATTTAGATCCTAATGCTGATGAGGATGCCAAAAAGATACAGGACTATAAGCAAAAGAATGAACAGGCTTTGTGCATCATAGGACTGACTCTCTCAGACCAGCAACTGATACATATTCGTGGAGAGGAAAGTGCTTCCAATTGCTGGGATAATCTCAAGAAGGTTTATGTTCGAGACAGTGTAGGAGCTCATATAAATCTTACACGGAAGCTGTTTAGAACACATCTTGAGAGGAATGGAGACATGTTAACTCATTTAAACTGTATGAAAAGCATTTTTCAAAAATTACAAGAAAAAGAGCTTATATTTAATGAGTTGCAACAAGTATACATTATACTGTCTTCTTTGGATCGAAGCTATGATGAGTTTGTGACTGCTTTAGAGGTATTGCCTAAAGACAGTTTATCAGTAACTGAGATAACCGGCAGGCTATTAGAAGAAGCCAGGAGGAGGTTTGAGCGTGACCAGCTGAGGGAAGATAAGCCTAATAAGGAAGAGAAATTATCTTCAAAGCCTGAAAGAAACCAGCTATGCAAGGTAAAGCACCCGGACGAAGAGAAGTTATCTTCGAGGGCATACACAATTAAAAAGTGTTTTAATTGTGGAGGCAGAGGACATTTGGCAAGATTCTGCAGAAAAGGAAAACGCCAGGATGTAAAGAAGCCAAAGAAATCCTTTGAACTGGCCACGTTTAGCAACTGTGATATGAAGAATGATATATGGGTGGTGGACAGTGGAGCATCCCACTGCATCACGAGAGATAAGACAAAGTTTATAAAAATGTCTACAAGCTCTCAGCATATATCACTCGCAAATGGTTGGCACCTCAAGGCCAAGGGTGAAGGTATTGCATATTGTCCATGTTTAAACCAGAATATAAACATGTTGTATGTACCACAGTTAAAAATGAATTTACTTTCTGTGAGAGAATTAGATAAACTAGGATATGTGGTTACATTTAAGAATAATAATTGCTTACTGGAAAGAGATAACAAAAAGGTAACTGCAGCTTTAAATGGAGCATTATATGTCTTACATGATAGTAAGAAAGGGGAGGCACAAACTGCATTTAACAATACCAAGCCTCATAATGATTGTATCCATTTATTGCATAGGCGTTTGGGGCATGTAAATTTTAAAATGCTAAAACGTACAGTAGAGTTATCTGAAGGAATAAGGTTAAAACCCTGTGATAAGTATTTGCGTTGTAATGTCTGCTGTGAAGATAAGAGTAAAATATTGCCTGCAAATAGGCTAAATGGTTTTAAAACTAAAGAACCTTTAGAAGTTGTATTTGCAGACATTATAGGTCCAAAGAAACCCAGTATGGGGGGTGCTCGATATATACTGAGCATTATGGATCATTACTCTAGATATGGGTTTTGCTACTTAATGAAAAGCAAAACTGAAACATATCAACATTTCTTCAACTGGTTAAAGTTTGCTGAAAGAAAGGCTAAAAGGCAACTGATAACCTTGGTGACAGATAATGGTACGGAATTTGTTAATAGCAAATTCCAGAATAGATTAAAGGCAGCTGGAATAGAGCATAAGAAATCTGCACCATACAGACCTCAACACAACGCATTTATAGAAAGAAGAGGCCAAACACTACAGGCAATGGTTAGAACAATGTTAACTGATTCTGGATTACCTGATACTTTGTGGGGGGAGGCTGCAATGTGTGCTAATCAAATATTGAACAACGTGGTTAACTCAACTACTGGTGAAATACCATTCACCATGTGGCATGGCAGGAAGCCTGATCTGAGTTACCTGCACACATTTGGTGCACCAGCATGGGTGCATATCCCTACACAACTCAGGCGTAAAGGGCAACATAGAGCTAAACAATTTTTCTTTGTTGGTTACCAAGCTAACCATAGGGCATATAGATTTTGGGAGAAAGGCACATCTAGAGTGTTATGTAGTGCCAATGCCCAATTTCTAGAGCACGTAGGATGGGATAAGTTAGAGCAGGATAACAATAAAGAGGTGGTTATTGAATCCTATAGAAATCCCATTAATTATCCCTGTAACTTTAAGAATAAAGTAAAGAGTGAAGTACAGGAAGAGATAATGCCCATAGAAGAAGAAAAGGAAGAAATAGCTGAGCAAGATGAGGAAAAGGACCAAGTAGTAACTCAAGAAAGTCCTCATACAAGCCCTGTAATTCCCAGAAGAACTACACGTATTTCTAGACCGCCTGATAGATACCAGGCTAACACAGTGTGCCAGGTAAATAGAGTTCCATCTACTGTGGATGAGATTAAAAGGTATCCTTCTAAAGAGAAAGAAAATTGGTATGCAGCAATGAATAAGGAATTGAAATCCTTGAAGGATATGAAGGTATATGAAAATGTGAGATTACCTGTTGGTATAAAACCCATTGGCTGCAAATGGATTTTTAAGATAAAAACTGATAAGGATGGAAATATAATCCATAAGGCAAGATTAGTAGCCCAAGGTTTTAGACAAAGTGCAAATGACTATGATGAAGTATTTGCACCTAGTCTTAAAGCAGCAACGTTAAGGGCAGCCTTAGTGTGGGCAGCAAGCAAGAAATATATAGTTAACCATTTAGATGTGGAAACTGCTTACTTGCACGCTCCACTAAGACATACTGTTTATATGAAAAGGCCTAATGGATTTAAAGGAGACAATAATAATAATAATGAATGTTGGTTATTAAAGAAGAGCCTTTATGGTCTTAAACAATCTGGCTATGAATGGAACCAGTATATTGTGAAGGAACTGACCAATATAGGGTTTAAAGCTGGTTTAGCCGACCCATGTCTATTTAAGAGAGAAAAGAATGGGAAGATATCATTATTATTGTTGTTTACTGATGATATTGCTCTGATAACTAAGACTAATGATGAAGCAAATGAAATAATATCATCATTAGCCAAGAAAATAAAAATCAAGCAATTAGGTGAGATAAAGAGATATCTAGGATTGAATATAGTGAAAACACAGAAAGGTTATAAGATATCTCAGGAAGATAAGATATCTAAATTGCTAATAGATTATAAAATGGAACTTTGTAAGCCTGCAAAGACTCCAATGAGTCAGGATATTTGCAAAATGGATACACAAAGTCCCAAATGTGATAAGGAACTGTATCAATCTTTGATTGGTAGCTTATCATATATTAGCAATTGGTCAAGGCCAGATATTGCTTTCAGTATTAATCAGCTGGCACGGCACAATAATGACCCGCTTCAATATCACTGGATAGCATTGAAGAGAATCCTAAGATATCTTAAACGAACATTACACCATGCACTGTATTTAGAACCAAAAGGTGATCTCATATTGAGTGCTTATGCAGATGCTAGTTTTGCATCAGAAAGAGACACAAGAAAGTCGACTTCAGGAACAGCCATAATGCTGGGTAAGACATTAATTGGTTGGAAGTCAATTAGACAACAGCATATAAGTTTGTCTACTATGGAGGCAGAATTCTCCTGTTTATCACTATTATGTACTGAGTTGACTATGTATAAACAAATGCTGAAAGATATGGGTATAACTGTAAATTACCCTATAGTTGTACATGAAGATAATCAGGCAGCAATTCAAATGGCCACAAGTATTGCAGTAAAAACTAGGAGCAAGCATACAGATTTGAGGTATCTGAATGTAAGGCAATCTGTAAATAGTAAAATGATACAGCTAGAGTACTGTATGTCGGAGGACAATATAGCTGATAATTTTACTAAAGCCCAAGGTGCCATCAAGCACCTAGAGAGTTGTGAAAAATATGGGTTCAGATTGTAAAGGCATTATATATTCATGTCACCCAAAAGGGGAGTATGTTGGGTATATGGATACACCAACTGGTTTGGGTGAATGAATATATAAAACCTAGTTTTAAGTGTTTGCAGCTTTAAGCTCAAAACTGCAATGTCATCGCATAATTATGGGTGCGGTTGCAAGCTGCAATAAGAGGCAGTGAGAGACACGTAACACTTCCTGGTCTTCCTGGTTTCGAGCTAGACTGTGCACACTGCTGGGCCCATAAATTGACTTTAATAGATTTACCTTTGGGCAGCTTTCATATTTGTTACTTGTATTAATCTGTGATATACACTGCCCTGACTTTTACGAGAGAGCACAGAACTGTTGAAGACCAATGCACCTAATTTTTCTCTCGGTGTTTTGTGAACAAAAAAGAGGAAACAGAACAGGGGAGGTCAGGCCTGCATCACAGAAAACTTGCCCTTTGTCATACATTTTGTTTCCCAAACCACAATGGCACAGTGCGTACAAAATACAAAGCCAAAACTAAACACACAAAAAAACATGTTTTGGGTGGTCCTGGAGAAAAAGCAGTCTGGGTGGTTTCTGAGAATTTGAAATAGGCATGTTGTGGGGTTTAGGCCATGGATGTACAGAATGTCCTCATTTAGCAACCACAACTGAGACTGGCAACTTAATCATTAAGCAAAACTAAATGAAACGATGACCACACATGATCTTGCCTCAGTTTTCCTTTACTTTATTGTACAGACTTCAGAAGGTTATCAGTGGATGGGTAACAAAATTATTTTTTCAACACTATTGTAACAGCAAAAGGTCACTGAATAGGCCATCACTAAAAGACAAATGCCTGTACAGGTTTCCTTGAATTAGGAACCACAATTCATTTCCCTATACCAGCAGGACAGACACAGTTAATATTGGAAAGGTAATATCCTTGAAAGTGGGGAATTATTTTTTTAGCCCCTTTTTATCCCAGGAAATAGGATAGGAATAGGAGGAACCCCTAGGCAGCAATTATAGATAGACCTGGCTCAAATGGCAAAGCCAGTAGGGAAGGTTGAAAGTCACTCACACTTTTTCTCCCCCGGAGCCCAGCTACAGAGTAAGGAGTCTCAAATGTTAGGATGGTATGGGAAACATCTATGGAGTAAGTACCCATTAGATTTAATGAGTTTTGCTAGCAAGGTTCAGGTCTCCAGCTCATAGGAGAAACTGAATCCCAGTGATACTGTTAAAAATACTAATTTATACATATTAAGGAAGAGGAAAGTTAAACATTAAATTACCAGCTTTCCCACTCTGCACAAGCACTTACAATTTAGCAGATGTGACTACATTGAGATTCTGGTACACTAGTGGCTTTGTTCTTGCATTATATAATCTCTTCTTGAGTATAGTTGATCATGTTACAATGCCAGCAGGAATCCATCTGTTCTACCATGATCCTTCTGCCCTGTGGGTAACAACACCAATCCTAGCTATAGATTTCTTTTGCATACCCTCTGTTCTGCCATAGCTACATTTATCTAGTACACAAACTGTATTATACTATGATACTATTTGAACTTGCTTCAGATTGCTTTCAGCTATTAAAAAACACCTGCAGAAGTAATCAATTAATTTGCTCTCCTCTAATTTAATTTATTATATATATGGATAAAGAGTAAAGGAATGATAAGACCTGACATGGATTGTATAAAACAAATAACAGTGCACTTCTATAAAGAAAAAGAAAGTAAAGAAAGTAAAAGTGTAGATTAGCAGGCTGATCCTGAGGGAGGAGTCAAATATGTCATCAGTCTCAAGTCCCTTCACACTCACAAGAGATCTAAGTCTACCCCACCTTGAATTCCATTGACTTTTATCTACCACCAATTTGTTTTGACTGTTAGTAGTTCAGATTCTGGCAAAGAGTTTAAGCTTGCAATAAACTTTTACATTCATTTGAATTTCTTGGATTTCTCATTTCTCTTGTTTGACAAGAACTCTATTAAGCTCTGTAAGCCAGTATGGAATTGCAGATAATTCTGGTCAGATCCAGCACCTACCAATCATGATGGCAGTAGCATAAAATTCTGCAACATTCAACACTCAAACCAAAGCCTCAGGGATAAATCAAGTTTTCAAGGCTCTTTTAATATAGTCAAGATTGGAGCCTGATGAAACTCAGGTGTTCTAGACAAAGGGTATGTTACAGGGACACACAGAACACACATGGTTTCAACTTTTGTGTATAACCACATATAGGATAATCACAAATGCATTCCTTCAGATAGTTTGGCTGCTCCACATTAGAGGGCCTGAATAAGACTCTGCCAATTGAAAGTATTTGAGGGCTTGTTTATCCTAGGCAATGAATACATTTCCTCCTGGAAGACACACATTGAACTGCAGATTGATTCACAGTGAACTCTCAATCCACGCTGTCTTCATGCTGGCTTTAGAAAAAGAGTGTATTTGATGATAGGGCAAATATCCTATCAATGCTGTGGCATCCTCACCAGCACACCCTACATCATCCCTAAATAACTTCAGACTATTTTCTCTGCCCCACAGCAGCCCTCATTTTAGAAAATTTGACATTCAATCTTCAAATCTAAGGGGTAGGGAGGAAATATAATAACCAATGGTGGGATTCAAATAATTTAACAACCGGTTTGCCCAGGATCCGGTTGGCTGTCAGGGGAGGCGTGACCCATTTCTGTTCTCAAGCTCTGCCGCACTTGTAGGACAAGCCTCCTGCAAAGGCCAACCTGACCCTGGGTGAACCGGTTGTTAAATTACACACACACACCCTGCTATCAAAGTGGATCCTGGGCGCTGTGTTGTATGCAAGGGAGAAATGTGCAACGGAGCAGCTGGCACAAGGGAAGGAGGAGCAGGGAGAATAAAGAGGTAATGCAGCCTTTTCCTTTCTTCCCGCTGGCCACTCTGTAGCCCATTTCTTCATTGCAGAGCAGTGTCCAGGATCCACTTTGATAGCAGATGTATGTGTGTTTGTGTGTATACCTTAATAACTGGTTCGCATGAACCAGTGCAAACCGAATGAATCCCACCACTGATAACATAAAGTCATGCTACTTTAATGAACAGCAAACAGATGCTGTGATGGTTGAAGGGTTGAAACATTTATTCCAAATCATATTTGAAACTTGCACAGCCTTAGAAAATTTCATATCTGCAGTAATTTATATTTCTTGTCAAAAAGATACCATACTATTGCAGCATTTTAAAGGCATGTCTGTATTTCTCTCCCCATCTTGATATCCTTCTAATGTAAACCGCTACTGCTTTATGTATATGTCTTTAAAATACTATCAATTTTTGTAACAGGAATAATAGGAAGAAAAGAATCCTATCACAAATTTTTGTATTAGAAAAATAAACATCGTAAGAAATTACAACATAACAGAAAGAAAAAAATAGACATATGAAACACTCAACCAATAAAAATCCTCTTTTTTAAATGGGTAGAGAAACATGTATATATGTACACACATTCATGCACTGTCATTATTAACAACATGTACCTGACAGCAGCCAACATCCTTTTCTTATAACTCCCTCTCCATGATTAGCACAATAGAGATGCTTTTTAATGAGGTTCTTACACCACAACAACAAATGCATAGGATCTCCCCAAGGATTCTGTGATTAGATTTTCAGACTGCTCCTATTTTTAAACCTCTTTTCTGAGTATGTATCGCCAAGGAAAGGGAATTTAAATAATTGCCAATATTTCCAGCTTTTCTGTGTTTGTGGTGAGAGATGCAGTATGCTCCCATCTGTTTCTGGAACATGAAAGAGATGTTTTAATTCTATACTTTTCATTGCTGAAGAATCAAGTACAAAAATAGAAAACAAGCCATAGTTTATTTTAACCATGGGCTGTTGAACAAGTCACATGGAAGGTTTTGCAAAGAAAGCAACAATGATTTGTTTGGTTAAGTTCTGGCTTGTTTTTCTTTCCATTTTCTATAGTCACTCTCTTTCAGCTCAAAGTTAGTTGTTGTAGGTAAAATAGGTAGAGAAAGGAATATTAGGTATGTTTGCCTTCTTGAGTTACCTATACAGCAATAACAACAGCATTAAATAATCTAAAAACAACATGAAACACAAATTATTCAGACATTATCCTAAGTCAGTTTTAATGAGTAAGCCAACAACAAATTATAATTTCTGCCCCAAATCAGTAAATGTATTTCGTGTAATCATAAATCTAGATAACAGAAACTTAAAAGGTGAAACTAATATATGAGATACACTCATTACATGCAAAGCAAGATAGTTCAAGCCGTGATTTGTCATAATTTAGATGATTATGGCTTACAGCTCATGAAAACCCCAAATCCACAATCTCAGAAAATTAGACTATTACATGCAATCAATAAAACAAGGATTGTACATAGAACAATGTTGGACCTCTGAAAAGTATAAGCATGCATATGTATTCAGTACTTGGTTTGGGCCCCTTTTGCAGCAATTACTGCCTCAATGAGGCGTGGCATGGAAGCTATCAGCCTGTGGCACTGCTGAAGTGTTATGGAAGACCAGGATGCTCCAATAGCGGCCTTCAGCTCTTCTGCATTGTTCGGTCTCATGTCTCTCATCTTTCTCTTGACAATGCCCCATAGAGTCTCTATGGGGTTCAGGTCAGGTGAGTTTGTTGGCCAATCAAGCACAGTAATCCCACAGTCATTGAACCAGGTTTTGGTGCTTTTGGCAGTGTGGGCAGGTGCCAAGTCCTGCTGAAAAATGAAGTCAGCATCCCCATAAAGCTCGTCTGCGGAAGGAAGCATGAAGTGCTCCAAAATCTCCTGGTAGACAGCTACGTTGACTCTGGACTTAATGAAGCACAGTGGACCAACACCAACAGATGACATGGCTCCCCAAATCAACACAGACTGTGGAAACTTCACACTGGACTTCAAACATCTTGCAATGTGTGCCTTTCCATTCTTCCTCCAGACTCTGGGTCCTTGGTTTCTAAATGAGATGCAAAAGTTGCTCTCATCAGAAAAGAGGACTTTGGACCACTGAGCAACAGGCCAGTTCTGTTTTTCTTTAGGCCAGGTAAGACGCTTCTGACGTTTGTTGTTCAGGAGCGGCTTGACAAGAGGAATACAACATTTGAAGCCCATGTTCAGGATCTGTCTGTGTGTGGTGGCTCTTGATGCACTGACTCCAGCCTCAGTCCACTCCTTATGAAAGTCCCCAACACTTTTGAATGGCCTTTTCCTGACAATCCTCTCCGGGCTGCGGTCATCCCTGCTGCTTGTGCACCCTTTTCTTCCACCCTTTTCCCTTCTACATAACTTTCTATTAATAAGCTTTGATACAGCACTTTGGGAACATCCAACTTCGTTTGCAATTACCTTTTGAGGCTTTCCCTCCATATGGAGGGTGTCTGATGGTTTTCTGCACAACTGTCAGGTCAGCAGTCTTTCCTATGATTGTGATTTCTACTGAACCAGACTGAGAGACCATTTGAAGGCTCAGGATCCCTTTGCAGGTGTTATGGCTTAATTAACTGATTAGGATGGGACACTTTGATCCTAAAGTATTGAACCTTGTCACAATATTCTAATTTTCTGAGATTGTGGATTTGGGATTTTCATGACCTGTAATCCATAATCATCTCAATTATTTCAAACCACAGCTTGAACTATCTTGCTTGGCATGTAATGAATCTATCTCATATATTAGGTTTACCTTTTAAGTTGCATTACATAAATAATGAAATAAATGAACTGTCGGATGATATTTTAATTTTTTTGAGTTTCACCTGTACAGCTTCATTTCTGCAATATCTCTTTCATCAAAGATATACTCACTCCTACACAACAAAATATGAGGAATGCTGGCTCTTTTCTCTTGCAAAAAAAAAAAATTAAAAAGAATCAGCATCCACGAATGAAACTCCATCCTTAGACTGTTTATCTTATCCAAAAGCTTTGAAAAATTCAAGAAATATTATCTGACTTGCATGGTCTTTCGGCACAAAGATGTTTCTTTCATTTGTTTTTCTTCAGTTCCCTGCTTTGCTTATTGCTTGTCACAAGGACCATCTTCCCCATAACTCATAGGTTCAAGTCCTGTTAAAAGAAAAGTTTATGGGCACAATCAACAAAATATCTCAAACAGACATTTTTCAAGAAATGGCTATAATATCACTCAGGAATAATAATACTATAATACAGTGGAATAATAATACAGTGGAAACTCAGGAATTACCTCAGAGTCAATATGAAATATTGCAGTTCAGGGAGTTAAGTAAAAATAGTTGGTCCTTATTTTATGATGTTTGTTGTTGTTGTTATTGTTATTATTATTATTCATCGTACAGTCACCCAGATATTCAGACTGGATTTGACCTGGGTTTGACTACAGATATCGCTGCAGAATGGAAGCTGTTCTAAATAAAGAGCAGCTTTCTGCAATTGACCGATGGCAAATTTGTCAATGCCTATGGTGTTCAAGTGGTGCTCCAGTTGTTTTGGGACTGCATCCAAGGTGCCTATTACTAGTGTTACTACCCTTGCTTGAATTTGCCATAGTCGTTCTATTTCTATTTGTAGGTCTTTGTATTTTGTTATCTTCTCCAGTTCTTTCTCTTCTATTCTGCTGTCTCCAGGCACTGCCACATCCACTGTCCAGACTTTTTTGTCTTTCTTATCGACAACTGTTAAGACCAGGGTGTTATGTGGCAGGTGCCTGTCTGTCTGGATTCTGAAGTCCCAGAGGAATTTAACTTTTCCATTTTCTATGACTTTTTCTATTTTATGGTTCCACCAGTTCTTGCTTACAGGCAAATGATATTTCTTGCAGATCTTCCAATGCACCATTGTTGCTACTTTGTCACGCCACTGCTTGTAGTCAGTTTGTGCAATCTTCTTGCAGCAGCTTACTTGTAAGCTGGTCCACTGGTAAGCTGCTTTGCATAGGCGGCACTTACTGTCTGTTCCTGTCTTCTCAATTCTGGCTTTGTATACACTTGTTCTTAAGGCTTGGTCTTGCACAGCCAGAATAATAATAATAATAATAATAATAATAATAATAATAATAATAATAATAATAATAATAATAATAATAATAAATGTTGCTGTTTTGTTGTTGCTGTTTTGTTGTTGTTGTTATTGTTCTGCTGTTAAAAATAACTATGCTACTATAAAACTCAAAAAATTAGAATAAATTTTTGCTTAATGAATCAAAATAAATAAATAAATAGTTCCTATAGGAATGTTTGGGTTACTATGGTAATTGGGGTTGGAATTTCTGTCACTAAGCAATGCAGTCATAAAGTGCAACATCATATCATCAGTCTATGGAGATTCACAGTCATCCAGGTCATGGTTGTCCCAAAGGTGCTTTTTAAAAAGGCAAGTGGTTTTTGTTTTTACTTGAAGCACTGAAGTCAGAACTGAAGAAGCGAAAGATGTTCAAAGAAAAACAAAGTCCAGTTTAAAGAAACACCTTTGGAACACATCACCAGTTGTTAACTGAGGATCCATGCCAATCGAAGCCTTCTAGGCTTGGTCTCTCTCTCTGTTCCAAACCTTGATAAATAAAGAACTACATCCAATTCCATGTACCTACTGTATCTATCTCCCTCTCAATTTTTCCCTTTTGACTACTTCAAACATCCGTACCAGGATATCTCAGCTGCTACATCTCACTTCTAGCTGCAGTTGCCTTCACTACTCTGTGCTAAGAAAGGAGGGAGGGAGGGAAAGAAGGAAGGATTTGTGATGCTTCCTGCCAGATTTTCAAAAGGAAACTCTATGGGGAAGCCAGCAGGAAGTAAAAAATTGCTAATGTTCCCGCTGCTTTTTTGTTCATGTTGTTTCTCTATTTTGGTAAAAATTATCTTTGAAATGATTACCCAATGAGACATGGGTTGTCTAGTATTATTTAAAATTATAAAACATAAATAAATTAAATATTAAAAAAAGTTTGATAAAAAGACTAAAATAGGAAAAGTGCCAGGACCAGATGAATTATCAGCTTCCTATTATATGGACAATTGTTTTTGTACATGGTAAGACTAGCAAGAGTCTTATATGCAAAAAGATGGAAAAACTCTGAAACACCTACATTGGAGGAATGTTTAGTGAAGATGTCAGAATCTGAAGATATGGCAAAAGTCACTTATTTAATTAGAGAAAAGACAAAACTACAATTGTCAATGGCTGGAAACCTTCATGGATTTTTGGCTGAAAATGGAAAAAATATAGTTACACATTTATTTATTTTTTATTTATTTTATTTGGTTTGTCAATTGCTTACAAGATAATAGGTATAAGTAAAAACATAGTTACGAATACATGGATACATAGAAGAAAAATAAAAGAAACAATAGGACAGGGACGGTAGGCACTTTGGTGCACTTATGCACACCCCCTACAGACCTCTTAAGAAAGGAGTGAGGTCAATAGTAGAAAGTCTAAGGTTAAAGTTTTTGGGGTTTGGGAAAAAAAAACAGAGAGTCAGGTAGAGAATTCCAGACATTGATCACTCTGTTGCTGAAGTTGTATTTCCTGCAATCAAGTTTGGTGTGGGTTAACCTTGAGTTTGTATCTATTGTTTGCTCTTGTGTTGTTATGGTTGAAGCTGAAGTATTCATTGACAGGTAGGACATTGCAATGTATGGTTTTATATACTATACTTAGATCAGACTGAAGGTGGCATAGTTCTAGGTTTTCTAGGTCTAGAATTTCGAGTCTGGTGGCATAAGGTATTCTGCAATGAATGAGGTAAGGTATTCTGAATGAAGAGTGGAGAACTCTTCTTGTGAAATGTTTCTGGACTTTCTCAACTGTGCTAATATCAGATATGTAATGTGGGTTCCAGAATGATGAGCTGTATTTTAGCATGGGTCTAGCAAATGTTTTGTATGATCTAGTTATTAGTGTAATATTACCAGAGAAGAAGCTATGTAAGATTAGGTTAACAACTCTTAACGCCTTTTTGGCTATGTAGTTACAGTGGGCTCTAGCACTTAGATCATTAGAGATGAGTACTCCAAGATCCTTGACAGAGTTTGGATCATCAACAAGGTTTTGACTATTCAGCCTGTATTTTATTTTCTGATTTTTTTGCCAATATGTAGGACAGAGTATTTATTTGTTGAGATTTGAAGTTGCCATTTGTTTGACCATTCTGATACATAGTCAAGGTCTTTTTGAAAGGTAGCAGTATTGTCTGGTTGTTGAATAGCTTTACATCGTCAGCGAAGAGAACGCAGTTGCTCTTAATATGATCACAGAGGTTGATGAGTAGAAAGGACAGATTGTGAAAAGAAGGGAGTTATGATGTAACCTTAGAGAGAGAAAAGATAAAATTTGAAAGAATTGTAATTACTGTAAAGAAAATCAAAAGCCATTTCTTTATATTCTGTCTTTTTTTTTCTTTTTTCCATTTCGCTCTTTTATCATCTTTTTATTGTTTTTCTTTTAAATGTTTTACTCTGTAAAAAAATTTCAGTAAAAATTAATTTAAAATAATTATGAGCTCAAATAAAAACATTAAAATCTTATGACTTTTATTTCATAAGCATTTCTATTTTTTAAAAAAGCTTATTTAATTCTGAAGTCCCAATGATATAGGAAGGTATATCTCTGATGACTTCCCCATGTAATGAATTGTTAATTTTGATTTAAATATTGATTCTCATAAGTTTTTATTAATGATATACCAATTATCTAAAATTAAAAACTAGGAACAAATACTGTAGGCCATTTTATTTTCATTGATAAGGTATGAGATTTGGAATCGATAGGGTACTAATTAACTATCAGCTATTAAAAAAATTAAGTTGCATCAATCCATGTTCACATCCTCATAACACTAAATCTTAATGTGATGTGTTTATTTTGGGTTTAGTGGGATGCATAAAGCAATCTATTGTATGTAAGCAAGCCAATAAACCTGTTCAATAAATCCTTACTTATCTTCATCAATAAACCTTGATTTTATATGTGAACAAGGACTAACAATCAATCAACCCCTATGCTCATCATACGGTAAGTATAATTCAAAAGTAAAGAAAGTGAATAGGGCATGTGATCTTGTTCAGAAATGTCTGGTGTCACTCCTGGCCTCTGGATATACAAAAATAACATTATAACCCAGTATAATAAAGCTAATTTATAGTTTTTAAAATTCATCTTCCAGTGGCTTAAAAATATGTCACCAAGGTTCATATGCCTGCAGACATTTCCAGATATAATCAGAAAACTATTTCATATTATTTCTAAGGAAAAGTGCAATCCGCTTCTCACCTTAGGAACGGTGTATGAAGGAATGGGCTGTGCCTGGGCCCAACATTTTTCTGAAAATTAAAAAGAAAATAACTCTCCTCAAATCTGGACTAAAAATATTTCTCTCACACCTTGCAATTCTGGAATACAATATGCCGGTGCTCCACCACACAAGAGGGAAAGAAGTCTACACCTGCCTATTTGGAGACTCTTTGACATTTCAGATAGTCCTCGATTCACTACCACAATTGAGCCCAAAATTTATGTTGCTAAGTGAGAAATTTGTTAGGTGAATTTTTGTCCCATTTTACTACCTTTCTTGACGCATTTGTTAAGTGAATCACTTCAGTTGTTACAGTAGAAAAACTGTTAAGTGAATCTGGCTTCCCCATTGATTATGCTTGTCAGAAGATCATAAAAAGAGATACCTGACCCTGAGACACTGTAACCATCATAAATATGAACCACTTGTCAATAATCTGAATCATGAGACATGGGAATGTAGCAATTATCATAAGAGCCATAGCGGTGCATCGGTTAGAATGCCGTATTTTGTAGGCTAATTCTGCTAACTGCCAGTAGTTTGATCCTGACCAGCTCAAAGTTGACTCAGCCCTCCATCCTTCCAAGGTTGGTAAGATGAGGACCCAGATTGTTGGGGGCAATACCTAAACCTCTTAAGAGAGGGCTGTAAAGCATTATGAAGCAATATATAAGAGTAAATGCTATTGCTGTTTCTGTATGTATTCTTTTACAGGAATCATTGTCCCATCAGTGTCATTGTTGAGATGAGTAGCTATATAAATTGATCAAATAAATAAATAAATTTAAATATCAGGTGACCCTAAGAAAAAATAAGATTCTCAGCTTGAAGAAAAAATGGGAAACCATCCGAGTAAAATTCTTCAACACTTTTAACAAGGACTTAAAACCTCTCAAAATCTGACATGACTACTATAAAAATTCAATTTGTGCATGTATGAACACTTATCCCAAAGGTGTTTTTTTTTCCTAACCAAAATCCAGTTGCTTTGAGAAAAAAAGCACCTGAGACAGCTATGACCTGGATGATTGAGAATCTCCATAGACACATATGAACTTTTAATTTTTTCACCATTCTCAAAGAGCAAATCCTTTTCATTCCACTGCTGAGAAAAATATTTTTAGGTGTTTCCTGCCTTTATAGAATGGATGGAGCACCTGTAATCTTCTAGCTAGCACAACCATGGGAAAATCTGGAAGAAACCACCAAAAACATTTGAAAATCACCATAGGAGCCAAGATTTACAATGTGCATTAGGCAAAAGGCTGACTCTGAGCCAACCACTTAGAAAGTCCTGGAAATCACTATGAAGCAGTACATAAGTGTAAGTGTCGCCGGCTCTATCTCGAAGGTGACATGATACAGCAGTGCACCCAGCACCAGGTCAGACGGCGACGGGTAACCACGATTTAACAAAGGAGCAAACAAGAGGTTCTTGAAAGCTCACGCGAAATGCGCGATTGCGCAGTGGCAGCATTTATTTTTGCCCAGCCTGGGTGGGATGTTGCAGGTGATGCAGTCGCTTTTCAGCTCCAGCCGGTTGCTTTGCAGAAAGTCAATTCCATCTCCACTCCAAACTCATAGTCTCCCACTTTCTAGCCTAGTGCTTTAATCACTAAACTGGCTCTCTTTGAGCAATGGGGTTCCCTTAGAAAACTGGTACTGATTTTGAGACAGACAAATGCATTTTCAAAGCACATCTGGTTTTCCTTCTACCGGTTGAAAACGAACTGGGCAGAATGTGTGTATTGTTTTCTGGCAGCAATGCCTTCTTGTTGAAAAAGCTTTCTTATTTAACTGGGGGTACTTGCAAATCTGGACAAAACTGCACTGTATTTTTCTTTTATTGATCCCAAATTCTTTGAGCAGCTAACAAGTTATCGGTAATATAGGCTTTTTTTTTGACGGACGTTATTATCATGTGGGAATTTAAGATGAATTTAATAATTCATATTAAATCAATAATTTAATTGATAAAATGTTAGGTACAAACCAGAAGCAATAGAGAATATTTTTTGAATTAGGGAGGATACACTTTTATTTTTGTTATTATTACTGAGGGCATACTGGTTGTGTCGACTAATGCCTTCAGGGAGAGCAAGGCCAAAGATTTAACTCCTGTCCTCCCTTGCCTGTTTGGGGGGATTTAAAGCTTGAAAATAAGTGTGTTAAGGTCAATGTATTTTTAAACTCTAAGCAGACAAAAAGGGCGAAAAGCATCGTGCTGATGAAAATATGTGATTGGACTGCTAAGTCTTAGCTGTATACTGTAAGGACCACAACAATTGAATCTTGAGCTTGGGCTGAGTTGTCCAACCTAGTATAAATCATAATTAAATCATGAAGTGCAAATAAATACTGCTTTTCATCCAAGACAGACTGAAAGCATCCTGGATATACCCTCATTTGTACATATACTGCAGCATCCGTTCCACTGTCATCTATGCTGCTCTGCTATTGTGAGTTTCCAAGCAGTTTTTATTGGTATTGCTTGCTGTGCTTGTTATTATTGTCTCTTGGAATGTTGGGTTGACTGTGAATCCATCAGAAAAATAAAGGATTAAAAGCTGACATGCACAGTTGGGAGAAGAATTTTAGTATCTATCTGCATCATAGATAAAATCCCCTTCCCCACCCCCCCTTGTTTGACCGTATCCTCCCACACTGGTCCATCTCTAAGTAATCATTTATTTACCAAGAGACTCAGCTAAGTGGATAGAAAATAGATAATACAATTTATGGATGCAGCAAATTGAGCCTGAAGGGATTTCTCTCTATGTGTTTCAAAGGCTGGGAAATATGACTATAAGGATCTAATCACAGAATACCTAATAGTCACTAAAGTTGTTCCTCCAGACCTATGAATATGAAACTCTCCCGTGAGTAAGCATCCCAAACAACATATCACTTTGATTGGGTTTGGACCTTAAGCTCTTAGCCCATTGCAGTGCACAAACTATACATAGGTAATAATAATGAGTCCCACTGAATTCTTTTTGCATCAGCTGGGGGATGTTAAGCAAATGATGCATGATTTGATTTGTAGATATCAGACAAATACTATGCACGCAGCCTGGAGAAACTAGTGTGCTTGAATTCTATCTACTATCTACCCCACAGGTTACTTTAAGCTAGAATACTGGTACAAAGCTTCTAACTCAGCCCACCCATTTCAAAGTAGATCCTAAGAAGCTGTAAGGGAAGGATGGACAACTTAATCACTGAAAAACAGGCATGACTTCTCACTTTTTTCAGCAGTAGCTTCTACAGAATCACAAACCTTCCTTTAGGCCTAGATGCACAATAAAACTCACCCACAGATTGCACTCCTCAAAATCTTTGGAAACCTTTGTCATGACATACAGAGGTGGACCTTGTTACCTCTGCATCCATAATAATGTATAGTCCTTGACCGACAAAAAAGTTGTGTGATTTATTATAAGCCCTTTTTAAAAATAAATACAAATACACAGAACAAAACAAAAAAGAGTGAGACTGAAATAAGTAAATTTTGAAGTGTAAGTTTATTGGGGCTTACTCTCAGGTAAGTAAGATTACAACTTCTTTTATTCTAAATAGACCTTATAGTGGTTCTCTTTTTAATTATAAGAACCAATGAGAATCAAAGTTGAGTCTTTGAGATGTTCTAATCATATACATAATTGCTAGAAAATAAAATTAATCTTGAAATTGTTGCTTGGAAGCAAAATCAATTTATTTTAATAAAATGCACTTTTTCATATATATGATATGTTTTGAAATATTTAAGTGATATAGAATGCCAGGCATTATGTTATTTATATCCTGAATTTTTCTGGTCAATTTATCTCCAATAAGCTTGGAAATGAACAGCATCTTTGTATAATGTACCAAATTTTATTTCAATTACTTTTGAATTAGTATTAAAAATTGGGAGGAAAATATCAAAGATCTTTTGTATAAGCATATTATCTAGCCTGATTATAGAATATATTATTCATTAAAAAAGATACAACAAACAAAGATACAACAAACTCTGTCTAGAAAAAGGTTTACAATTCTTGTTAAGTGTCCATAGGACCCCCAAGACAAATCTAAATAATTTTATGGCCAAAATCTTGCCTTTAAGTGTGATCCTACATATGTTTAGTCAGAGGTCAGCACCAAGTGAATTCACTGGAATTTATTTTCAATGAATGCTTATAATACTGGGTTGTTGTTTTTCAGATTAAATGAACTAAAATGTCATCACTTCAAGCTTTACAACTGCCAGTCAGATTTCTTTTGCAATCATAACAGCAATGATCCCATTCCTTATTATATTAATAACTTTTAAAAAAAACCGTTCCTAGGTTCTTCTGTCAGAAATGGATAATAAATTTGTTTTGATTCACCCATTGTCCTGTAGCTTTATCTTGGATATGATTTTCATGAAAATGAACAGATTTTCTAACCTATCATAAGTAAAAGCTTGACTTTTCTAACTTCATTATATTTTTAATACATTCAGTGATCACTTCAAATATTATTGTCTACACAAATATTTTTCTCTACAATAAAAACTACTATTAAAAGCAAAAAGAAAATTTATAAAATAATGAGTATTTAAGATAGAGCCTTTTTGTTGTCTTTGATCTTCTTTCTAACAGAGTTTTGCCTTAAAGGGGAAGATGCTAATCATTTTTTTTAAAAAAAAAATCAACAAAATATCCATCTGTTCTTGTTCTGCAATGTTTTGCAAGTATCCATTTACATTCTTGGGGTCAGAGAATTCTATTATACCCATAGCAAACAGTGACAGCCTGAGAAATTATCACTCTACCCACTTCAGCCTAGATGGTTGATACTGCTTTTGCTACCTGTAATTCTATGTGTAACTGTTGGGGGAGTCTCCTACAGGCCTTGGACTTACATTTTTATGTAAACCCATGGATATCCATGACAGTTTAGATGATATGCAAATATAATAATTCCATACATAAATGTCTATTCTTCAGTGTATCATAGTTTGTCGAAGCAAATAAAATGATACATTTTTTCCCACTTTGGACAGAGCTCAGAGTACAGTACTCCATCTAACATCTAGACAGAGAACACGGGTGTCAAACTCAATCACATCACGTGATGTATCATAATGTATTGTGATTTTTTTTTGCCTTTGCAGAGCCGGGGTGGGCGTGGCCTGCATGTGATGCATCCATCCCGCAGGTCACCAGTTTTGACACCCCTGATCTAGAGCAAGGGTGTAAAATGTGTATTGTGTTGTGACGTATATAACTTGGGGACTGGAAAGACCTTTTTCCTGGTTATTTGGGTACTAGAGGGCAAAATTGGCATCTTAAGCTTTATAGAGAGTGCATATATCCATTTCATCTCTTAAATTCCCCCTGGCCCCTCCCCCTCAAATACCTTGACCTGTCTCAAATCAGTCTAAATCATGTATTCCTATTTTAAGGGACTCCATTGAAGGGGGAAAAAGTTGGCTGATTTAATCAGACACATCATGTTAAACCAATGGAAAGATTTATAATAAATGAATTACCTCACTATCCATTGCCCTTTCTATTAGAGGAAAAGCCAAACATTTATAGCTCTCTATCACAGTATCAAAATGCAGATGTGTAACTTTCTGATCATCCTCTAATTGCTATCTATTGAAGGTTTTATATGACATCTGAATAACATTTAAACGTGAATAATTTCACATCTCCCTATCCAAAATAACATAGTTGCATATACCCATAATTCATTTTTGAGATAAGAGTAAGTATATGTTACCATATATATTCTCTATGTCTGTTTTATTTGTCACTTAGCAGGTTTCATCTTTAACTTGTATGTGTTATGACCAAAGATATCAGTACCTCCTCTTGTTGTGTAGATTTACAACAAAATAAAATCTATTTTCTATAATCAATGCACTTCCAAGGAAATATATATTGAACTGCATAGAGAATATAGAGGAGAAATTGCTTTATTTACTAGCAAATAGGACCAAACCTAGGCCCTGAATAATAATTAGGAGCAATATGTCTGGGGAATAGGCAGGGTATCATATATGGCTTAATTCCGTTTTGCTTTTTTTTAATTCCCAAGCCAAAAATAATTTGGAGAACATCATTAACCATTCTTTCCTTAACTCCTGACAAAGTTGGAGCTTCATCAACAATGTATTTTATCTTTCTTGTTCTCTAGTGTCCATATGGTTGACTGAATATCAAAGAGCTATCCAAAAAGAAATAGTTCAATTCATTTTTCTGTTCTTGATGATTGAAGTATTTTATGTCCTGCTATGAAAAAAGGCAGTGTGAAAGATAGTATGGGGTGGGGGTGGGGGAGCCATAATTCCCATCTCTTCCTTTTTATTTCCTGCCTCCTATACTTTCCCTAGTTTGCATCTTGGTGTCCCTCTACTTCTACTCTTGTTTATCCTGAATATTTTGTAATTTCAGTGTTAAAAATTCATATATGTGCCAGAGATTCTGAGCCATTAGCAAGGTTTTTTTTCTCGAGAATAAATGAATTATTGCTTTTCAAAGTAGCCAATACCAAGAAAAACAATTTTGAAACTGATTTTGTATTATTATTTTAGAAACACTGAAAGAGCTTGAGAGACTGGATTGTGTTTTGATAAATTAAGATTTATCATGGAATCAAGATTGATTTCATAGTACTACTAAATGTAAGAGTTTGAAGGGACCTTAGAAATATCTAGTCCTGGGTCTAGGAATGAAGATTAAAAAAGAAAAATATAAACTACAAGCATTTGCAGATGATTTAGTTTTTATATTAGAAGAAGCGTTAGAAACTGGTTCTAAATTGATAGGGTGAATTGAGGAATATGGATAAGTGGCAAAAAGTGGAAAAGTGGAAAAAAACCCTAAAATAATAGTTAAAAATCTTACAGATAAACCGAAAAAGGAATTTATTTATTTTATTTATTTATTTGGTTTGTCAATTGCTTACAAGATAATAGGTATAAGTAAAAACATAGTTATGAATACATGGATACATATAAGAAAAATAAAAAATCAAAGAAACAATAGGACAGGGACGGTAGGCACGTTGGTGCGCTTATGCACACCCCCTACAGACCTATTAGGAAGGGGGTGAGGTCAATGGTAGACAGTCTAAGGTTAAAGTTTTTGGGGAAGAAACCACAGAGTCAGGTAGAGTATTCCAGACATTCTGTTGCTGAAGTCATATTTCCTGCAATCAAGTTTGGTGCAATTAACCTTGAGTTTGTATCTATTGTTTGCTCTTGTATTGTTATGGTTGAAGCTGAAGTATTCATTGACAGATAGGACATTGCAGTGTATGATTTTATATACTATACTTAGATCGGACCAAAGGCAGCATAGTTCTAGGTTTTCTGGGTCTAGAATTTCAAGTCGGGTGGCATAAGGTATTCTGCAATGAGTAGAGGAGTGGAGAACTCTTCTTGTGAAATATTTCTGGACTTTCTCAACTGAATTGACAGAGAAAATAGATCTTCAGATAGTAAAGAAAGTTAAATACCTAGGCATCTATTTAACAGCAAGATATACAATAATAAAAAATGATAACTATATAAAACTAATCCAACAAATTAAGCTGGACCTGGAGAAATAGAAGAATCTACAACTATCTTTGATAGGGAGAATAGCCACTATAAAAATGAATATTTTACTGAAACTACTTTTTCTATTCTAAATAATACCGATAAAAATAGAGAAAAAATATTTTGAAGAATTAAATAGAACAATCTTGAAGTATATCTAGCAAGAGGAAAAAAACAAGAATAAAACTGAAAATATTACAGGAATCTAAAAACAATGGGGGCTTTGGACTACCAGTTTGGGAGCTATATTATCAGGCATTTTTTTCATGGGTGAAAGAGTGGATAAATTTGAAACATAGAAGATTATTATTATTGGAGGGACGTGATCTTCAATTAGGATGGCATGTTTTTTATGATATGGAAGGAGTATGATACATAGATATTTTTAAAGACACCATGTGAGGAATGCTTTGCTTCTGGTATGGGAAAAAATTAAACTACAAAACTATATGAAAATGCTAGACTGGCTATCCACAATGGAAGCATTGATACATCCAGATCTTACCAATTTGGGAAAAGTGTATTTTATAAAGATATTTTGAATAAGAATAGTGAATTTAAAACTAGACAGCAACTACAAAACCAGGTTAGTGGGCTTAGCTTGATGGCCACATTTGTAAATACAATTGAGATACAAGAAAGATGCAAAAACGTGGGGTTTTTACAAAGAACCAACAACACTTGATAAGATATTATTAGGGACAGATGAAAAACTGATTAAAAATATACTTATTTATTAAGTTATAAAATGGAAGAGGAACAAGTCAAAGAAACAATGATTGTATGGGCAAAAAACTTTAGTTATACTATAGAATTAGATAAATGGCAAGAACTTTGGGATAGGAACTATAAGCTGACAATGGCTACTGCATACAAGGAAAATCTCTAAAATGTTTTATAGGTGGCATTTGCCACTGGCAAGACTAGCAAAAATGTTTAGCAATATGTCTGCCAAGTGTTGGAAGTGCAATCAGACCCCAGGTATTTATTATCATATGTGGTAGACTTGTATGAAAGCAAGAAAATATTGGATGAAAATACATAGTTGGAAAAGATGATCAACATATAGATCTGAAACCAGAAATATTTTTGTTGGGTATAATTAGTTTAGTTTAGTTTAGTTTACTTTATTGTCATTGCACCTCGTACAATGAAATTAAATACCATCTTCAGTGTACATTATGATTATGAAAATAAACACAAATACACATCCTTCACATTCTATATATTGATAACGCCGGAGGGCTATGATAAAGGGACTATATATCTAGTTGTGCATGTATTGACATCAGTGAGGATTGTATTTGCACAATACTGGAAAAACACTCCATCAGATGAGGATGTAATTCGGAAAATATTGGACTGCGCAGAGATGGATAGATTGACATTAAAAATAAAGGACAAAGAAGATACAGAATACTACTCAACATGGAATAGATTTTATGAGTGGTTAGAGATAAGAAGTAGAAATTTGATAAAGGAAGATTATTGCTATATATGAACTAAATGTAAAGATGGTTTATAATTATAAATATGCTGATGTAACCAACAGAATTACAAATATGCTAATATAAAGAGAAATTTAGTTAAAACTATTCTCTTACACCATTATTATTGTTATATATATGTTATTTTATTTATTTATATATATATATATATGTCTTTATAGGTTTTGTGATAGGTCATCACTCACACACACACACACACCCACATACATGCATATATATATATACATGTTATATATATATATATATGTTATATAGATATATATGTTATATATATATGTTATTATTTTTTTGTTCTTTTGCCCTAACAATACACTGAATTCGAAATGTTTATGTGACATATACACACACAAACAAACAAACACATACACATACAGCATTGCCAGCAGACTATTTATTTAACTGCCATTGTCTTTATAGGCTTTGTGATAGGTCATCGATTAATAGCAAACCAAAAGCCAGCATTTTAAAAGGAAAATTAAAGGAAATTGTGGTCAATAAAATATCAATAATTTTAATGTGCAATTATAAAATACAACAAATGCACTTAAAAGATGTGATGTCTCTAACATCGTTTCAACAGAGTTATTAAAATATGCCTATGATGTTGCCTTGCCAGGCTACAATTTGCAATCAAGAGCTACTTATCTGAGATCAAGCCCTGTTAAGCACAGTTGGAGCTGTTTGTAAAACAAAGAAGTACGGGATTACATGACCTGTTTGTTTAACTCCAGAAATCAGGTCACTGTATCAGCTCTTAACGCTATAATTTGTCTGAAGTCTTCCCAGTAGATCAGAAATAGTTGGAATCCTAATTCTGGGTGGGCAGACATGTAATATCTGCCAATTTCAGATTGCTAAATAATTCAGAAAAAAACTAAGTTGCAAGGAAAATATTTTCCATCTCAGTTTGTTTCTTGATAGATTACCATGCCCCTTATATCCCAAAAGTATTTGACATTCAGAAATTAGATTCACCCTGTCTGACACATTGCCATCTCTTCTGCTATTTCAATCCTTTCCAATTCCGTTTGCATATGTTATTCTCATGCATCTGTTTCTAAACTTCATCTGCTTTAAATGTCTGAGGTTTGTAAATATATTCATGTTGATGGGGAGGGAAGAGGAGAGAAGTGATAAGGAGAGAAACACATTCATATATGCCTAAAGATCCCAAGGGATTGTATACTGGTCAGACAGGTAATCGAAAGACCTGTTGTTGCATCTCTCGTTCCTTTTATTACAAACATATTGTCCTATGTTTTGATCACATCAGGACTGGAAGCATTGGGGTTTTAATTAAACACAACCATCCTTTGCAATTGTTCTGCTTCATCAATCCTAATGGAAAATAGGAAGACAGAGAGAACAATTTAAATCCCAGATGAGAATTTTGCTGAATTATAAACTCCAGGTATCGTTTCTAGTGGTCATATCAACGGACAGTCCTAACTGTTAGAAGTTCAGCAACATCAGAAGGCTATCCTTGGTTTAAATAATAAACATTTCCTTCCTCAACCCAGATAAAGGATAAACACATCTTTAGTTTAAAGCCCATTGTCTCTGCTTGATTCAAAGGCAGGAGAGAACAGTGAGTTCCACGGGCATGCTATTTATTTCCTATTGTATGATTGGCGTGCTAGTCCCTTTATAGTAAGGGAGTGTGGGAGTTAGTTCAAGGGGTGCATATGAATCTGTAAAAAATTGGGTGAGTTATTAATTCCCCTTCTTTACACATTAGTTTGATAAAGTGAAAGGTTGTGAGAAAAGATAGACAGGACTGCTGAGGAAGAACCTAATCATGTTGGCTTAGTCATATCTGTAGGGGTGAAGAACAAAGGCAGATGCCACCAGACCTCCATCAAAATCTCCCATAAGGGTTACTGGAGGAAGAATATTTGAAGAAGACACTTAAGACAGTGGTAACACTAATCAACCTTGGTTGGTTCTAGTAAAATAAACATTTCAGAAAGAGGACCTCTGTTTTTTTCCAGGCCACCAAGTGTAGATTTTTCTTTCTCCTTCCCCCATCACCTGTGAGTTATAAAGCTCCTTTTAAACAAATTAACAGCATGCCCCTGTTTTGAAGCCAGCATCAAAAAGTTAAAGGCCTTGTTATCAGCCTTGGTGTCTTCAAACTTTACCTGTTAATGGCACATATCCTGTTATCACAGTGAATTTGTCCAATCTCTATCTTCACTGGGAGACTTGATAGGAAGGAAACCAGGAAATTCCGGAACAGCATGCTAAAATGTAGAGGAAAATCTTGAAAGAAGGCAAATGGCCAACCATATCTACATTATTGCTATGAAAACAACTACATTATCACTAAAGTTTGGTCATATTCAATCTCATTATGAACCAGTTTTCTCTCTGTACATTAAAAATGTAATTTTAGGTGACAGTCCTTAAGTCCGCTTGCTAAGACACTGACTAAAAGTCCTCCATTTGCCATCAAGCTACTTATATATCTATTCTTCATAGAGAGTTAATGCACTATTCACCCTCCCTCTTGAGCCCATAGAAACCAAAGAAGCAATTCCTCTCCTGACACAGCCACCGTTCCAGCGAATGCTTCTGTCCTTATTTACACAGTTCAGTGCACATTAAGGACAGGAACTGGGGCATTTCTCCACCCCCCCCCACCCATGCCATGAGCTGGTAGAGAAACATTACCAATCATTTTCTGTACATCAGGGGGAGAAATGGAGCTGGAGAAGAAAGCAAGTTTTAACAGATGACTAGACCACTAGTTCTAGCCATTTATTTTCCTGATTAGACAGAAGTGTTTTGCACAGGTGCATTCAAAGGGATATCAGCTGATGTATGGACTCCTTTTAGATATGGGTTTAATGCTATTCCAGAATAGAAATATTCTGGAGTAGTGCTAAACCCATGTTCAAAAAAAGCTGGCCTTTGGTACCCTTGGAAAACACTCCTACCATATCACTGATCATTAGGATTCTTTTGGAAATGGGTTAGCACTATTTCAGAAGAGCAGTGACATCCATGGTTGAAAAGGAGAGTAGCTGTTGCATTGTGTAGCCTCAGCCAGTGAGCAACTAGCTAGATAGCAACTGCCCAAACTGATCTAGAGTTCCCAGCAGGAAATTCGTTCTGAGACCTATCAGGTAAACGTAGAGGAAAAAAAATTGGACATTCTTACTGCCCAAAACAGAATGGTCCTAGATGCTATGTTCAAGAGCTGGAGGGAGAAATGTGTACCTTCATCAGCTTCATAGCCAATAGCGGTTTGGCCCATCCTATCCCAGGGGTCATCTGATGTGAGCAGAACTAGACTTTCTGTGTGGTTCTTCACCAATACAAGCCATTCACCAATTGTTCCCAAACTCTGGACTGGATGACATCCTCCTCTCCACTCCTACTTCATTGCAAATGTAGTTGTGCCCATGTTTTTCAACTTCATTTCAAAATGGCTGTTTTCTGATCTGGGTAGGTCTACAGCACTTAGTTCCGTTTTTACAGCAGCTCCATTTCCAATAGGCTCCAACTGCTAACTAAGCCTGCCACACCCTTTCCCCTCCAGCAGTTGGTTGCTGTCCTCTGCAGCCATTTCATCCTGGACTGCCAGGTTGCTATATTCTTTGTTGGATGGCAGCTATTGGTGATTTTTTTAAAAAAAAAAATATTGAGGATGATCCAACAGTGGCCTATTTTTTTTAAAAAAATGAACTATTCTCAGCCTAAATGCTGAGGCTCCATTCAACTTATTAACCTTTCTGCTATGTTTTGGTGAAATTTCCTATTATGAAGTTTCCATTGACCTAGAGAGGAAAGAACCACCTGTTCTCTATATCTTTGATTATTGTAGCCTTGGAGCTTGCCATTAAGGAAAAATAAAAAAAAATACATGTCGCTAAAGGCATCCATGTGTTCAAACATTTATGAAAGCAAAAGAAAGGCATAGGGGCCAGGGAAAAAGGAAAAGTCCCTAAAGAGAAAAGGTTGGTACTAGACCTAACTAGTGATGCCTTCCTTGCATGGATGGGGAGGGCAAGAAGCAGAAGAACAAACCCCTCAGATCTTGCAGTACTTACATTGTCAACCTACTGAAGTCTAGATTGGAATTTGGGAAGTTTCTTCAGGAACAGCTGGACATAGTGTGACAGACACCCAGTTTAGAATTGCCTTCAGACACAGACTGAATAGTAAAGGATAACTGCTTGCTGTCTGCTTCAAGTGGAAAACCACAACTTCTCATTAGGACATCTAAGGTTGACTTGAAGCCACAAGAGGTGTTGTTTGGACCAAAGATGAGATGAAGGCAATATCAGGAGAACCTGACAGAAACAAAAATGGATTTCCAGGGCATGCTTAGGCCATAATAAGCAGTAAAAGAGGAATGGCTTTTCTAAGGCTATTCCTTGTGGCTGCATAAATTTGCTTTCTTCCAATCTTTGAGTTGGCAGGAAAGGATGCTGACATGAAGTACTGCCCCAACTACTCACCTCTATTCTGCTTTAATAACAAGGCTGGGAAATGATGCTGCCCTGCACAATTTTGATGAAAGACAAGTTAAGTGATTGGTGGATTGTCTGGCTTCATTTCCCCACCTCCAGCCAATCCCCCTATCACCGGACAGCAGATAAGACAGCCTCGTATAAGACAAGTTAAGTGATTGGTGGATTATCTGGCTTCATTTCCCCACCTCCAGTCCATCCCCCTATCACATGACAGCAGATAAGACAGCCTCGTATAAGACAAGTCAAGTGATTGGTGGATTATCTGGCTTCATTTCCCCACCTCCAGCCCACCCCCCTATCACATGACAGCAGATAAGACAGCTTCGTATAAATAAGGCAGAGCTAGGACTGACCCATAAGGTTAGCCATCTGTCTGAATTTGCAATGCTTCTGCTCAGCATTTGCAGATATTGAAAAGGAGCCCACTTGTGTTCCTTTTTGATCCAGGGTTAGCAGCTATTCTGTGATAATTCTATTCTGAACAAAGCTGGTATCTAAAAGGTGAGGCGGTGGCAAAGTCCACTAGGAAGCTTTCCCACTTCACCTCACAACCAGCACCCATCTCTTAAACCACTCTGGATTTGACACTGATCTGTGAGGTAAGGAAGGGCCGCCCCCCCGTAAAGTCTGTCCATATCATGAGATATCTGATAGGAAAAGGAGCCACTGCTACCTCTTACTACCTTCTACACACACACACATACACTTCCTAGCTCAAAAATGTTGGCAGTAATATGTGCTGGAAAAGAAGGAGAAGTGAAAGTGGATGATCATGTTGGGGAAACTGTTATGGGAAAGAAGGAAGGAAGGAAGGAAGGAAGGAAAGAAGGAAGGAAAGAAGGAAGGGAGGAAAGAAGGAAGGAAGGGAGGAAAGAAGGAAAGAAGGAAAGAAAGAAGGGAGGAAGGAAAGAAGGGAGGAAAGAAGGAAGGAAGGGAGGAAAGAAGGAAGGAAGGAAAGAAAGGAAGGAAGGAAGGGAGGAAGGAAAAAAGGAAGGAAGGAAGGAAGGAAGAAGGAAGGAAGGAAGGAAGGAAGGAAGGAAGGAAGGAAGGAAGGAA
>NW_020769321.1:22741601-22763357 GCF_900518735.1 Pseudonaja textilis | reverse complement strand
AGATAGATAGATAGATAGATAGATAGATAGATAGATAGATAGATAGACAGACAGACAGACAGACAGACAGACAGACAGACAGTATTTCTGAGGCTGATGCCTAACTCGGCCAACTTTGCTTCTCCGGCCAGGTTCACGCGGGAAGAACAGAGAGTGGGGGACAAAACGCCGGACTTTTGTTAGAGGTGAGTGGTCAGCACCCTTTGCTCTCGGGAGTGTCGACGCAGCTTCCGCCCGCTTCCTTGGGCCGCTTCTTTTGGTTCTTCCTAGCCTTGTTCTGGTTGCCGGACGAGAGGGAAGGAGCGCAGCAGCAAGCACGACCCATAATTAAAACAAGCGAGGATGCGGATAGGATCGCAATAAGCTCCCAGCCACATTCTGAAAGCCACGATCGACCCCAGACCGTACTCACTGAACGAATCCAATTCTCCGAGAGTCCTTACGAGTAAACCAACAAAAACAAAAAACAAAAAAGGATTTGAGTAGCGACAGCTTACCGGGCTAAAATGGGATTCGTTGATTTGTGCGGAGTCTAATGTAAAGCGAGAGAGAGGAGTGGGGGGGAGAGAGAGAGAGAGAGAGAGCAGAAATGAAGAGCGTGCTGCAAAGAGAGATCCCGGAAATTAAACCAAAATTAGCAAATAATTCAGTCTAACTGGTCCTCCGGTCCCTTAGACATGGAAATTAGCTGAACCAAAGTCTGGAAGGAAGACGGCGGCTTCCTCGGCTCCAGCCGTGGTCGCGTATGCAAGTAGTAAAGAACTTATGGGCAGTTAAGCAGTTGCCACAGAGGCTGAAACGGTTTGGGAATGAACTGCTATTAAGTTTCCCCGGACTGCTTCGCAGTGAAACACCGCCTCTAGTTCAGTCTTAAGTAACACCCTGGATTCATACATTGCATTTAGCCTTGGTTTATTCTAGCCAGGGTTTGCTTAAATAAAGCAAATGGGTGAATTCTCCCTATAAGGGGTAAACCAAGCCAATCATGCTTTGCTCATGTCAAACCAACCATCCTGAATAGGCTCACACAGAAAGGCTAAGCCATAAACCCATATTTAAAACCCAGCATGACTGGATTCATTTTTTACATTAAGCCACACACGAACTGTGTTACCTTTTAGTACAAGGAGTGAAGCTAATCATTTATGAGTAACTCTACTACACTTAGAAGTTTTGAAAAGGCATGGAGGTAGTTGCGAATGTATCATTTTCACCCAATATGTCTCCCCAACTCCTGTCATCCATTACCAGCTTGATCATTGTGGCTGAGAATGAAGGAATTCTAGTCTGACTCCTTTGGCTAGCCCAAATGGTAAATTAATACACAGTTGCTATTTATAGCACAATCTTACATATGCCATCTCATGTTAATAAGACATTTCAGGCATGTAGTAGAAGATTGTGGTGTAGTTGAATTCATACATCTTAAATAAGTCAAATTATAGTATGTTGTGTGGATCAATCACATTAATTAACAATTTGATGGGTTGTGTGAATCATTCCAGTTAGGATTTGTTCTATAAAGCATGATTAAGTACTTATTGGGTCAAGAGAATCTACTTACCATACCAGCTAACTTTCTTGTCTCAGCATGCTGGTTTTTTTTCATTAAGGAGTTGTGTTTTCAATAAGGCAAGTGGATACAGTCCAATGAAAAACATCTTGAAATCAACCTGCAAACAACTGCCGAATTAGTTTCTGTTCTAAAAGCTTGGCTGTGCCCTGGAACAATCGATTTGTATCCCCAAAGATATCCAGCTTTGCTATTAAGTAGGGGAGGCTCATCCAGTAAATTCCCATAGGTATTGTTCTGCAGATGTCACTGCAAGGACGTTGAACCTGCAGTTAAGCTTTTGAGACAGCAAATTCAGTGGTGGGATTCAAAAAAATTTTTTACTACAGGTTCTGTGAGTGTGGCTTGAGGGCATGGCAGGGGAAGGTTACTGCAAAATCCCATTCCCATTCCCACCTCACTAACCAGCTCCGTTCTCTTGTGCAGGGCAACAAAAGAAGACCCAGCCGATCAGCTGGGACTCAGGAGGCAGAGAATAGATGGGGGCAGGGCCAGTCAGAGGTGGTATTTGCCAGTTCTCCAAACTACTCAAAATTTCTGATACCGGTTCTCCAGAACTGGCCAGAACCTGCTGAATACCACCTCCGGATTGATTCCTTCCTCCCTGCCAGCACCCACCTCCCCCAATCACCACCACCGGTCTTTTGGAGACCTGCAGACAGAGCAGAATGGGGGGACAGGATGCTGGAGATTGACCCCAGCATTAGTTCAAGCCCTACTGTGATGAGTGCAGTGCTGTTACAAAGCAAGTCCCTTTCTCTACCATTGCATCCCATTGACTTACTGCCAGTGGGTTTTCTACGTGTAAAAGGATCACAGCCCTCCATCTCCTTTCCTTTGTAGTTCTGCAGGCAATCCTTTACAGCTAAATTAATAAAGGGTCTTCTGCACTTTTAAGGCTTCACTAAGTTGTGCAATAAATGAGTTGGGCTTTACAGAGTTACCAAAACCTTTGTGCATGCTGGTTATTATTCTTTCAATATTGATTCTTACTCATGTTCCAGCATAGGCTGAAATTGATGTGCATAGAGCAATCCACTTTCTCTAGATAAGACTCTATTACATCATTTTCCATTCATAATTGTAGATCTGTTTTGCTCATCCTCTCCACATCAGCAAGACTCTGTTAATTTTATCATTTGATAAGTGTGGTTGAGAATCAACATTGACCAGGGTAACTCAGAAAGTTTTGACAAAAGAAAGAAATGATACAGGGTTGGGAATTCTAGCACCACTTTCCACACAGTTAGGAACAGGTTTGGATTAAAGAAATTCCCAAGTGGCTTAGATCCTCATAAACATTTAGGAAAATGAAAATATCCACTAAAGTACTGTGGTTTCTGACGAACAGTAGCATACAGTAGAATGTGTCACCACAACTCCTTTGATGAGAAGTAGAATTTTTCCTAGCTGGAAATAGATATAATTTAGAATTTAAATAAATTCCATGTGTCAATTCCATGTGTCAATTCCATTAGAGTATTCCTCTAATGACATTCTGAAAGCTGCCACATTAAATCCAAAATGACAACTGAACATCGGAGAAAAATTAAAGTCTCCTTGAAGAAATACAAAACAGAAAAAGTTAAATTGAAATGTATGTAGATATTTTTCTCCTGCCTTTATATTATTTTTATAAAGGTTTGTGGGCTCACTGTTTCTCAAAAAGCAAATGGAGCTGGAACCCTTGGTGGCTTCTAAGATCCTAGTAAGCTGACATGTGCAGATCTTATGCCTTCCTGACTGTCGGTTTATTAAACATGCGGCTTGTCTCTACAGGAAAAGACCAGGTTTTATGAGTTGAAATAATGAGGAAACTCTCTGGGATGGAGTTTTGGCTGGTACATATATTATTGGATATTGAAGGCAGCAAAGATCTGGCCAGAATGATAACTAGATTCTGAAGTATAGGAGTTAAGTTACAAAGCAGAGTGTTTCTATAGGGAGTGGACCAATATACTTGCATTGCCTGTTATCCTTTGGAAAAGATGACCAAAATTCTTCATAGAGGACATGATCCAGGCTTTAATCTCATGTCTACATGTCAGCAAACTGAATAATTAGCCAACCAGATTTAAAGCATATCATTTGGGTCAATTCAGCAGCAAGCCCAAACCAATATTCAGTAAACCAGTGATGAGTAAGCATGCCATAAAAGCACAGAGACTTATCCTTCTGATTGGACTGCATTCTTGTCATTTCTTAAAATGGTATTTCCTTGAGGGGTATCTTTGTGGTGTTAAAGTGCTTCACTTTGGATTACTTGGAAGTTTACTGTATCGCTTCCCCACAGTCCCACCTGGTTGGAGGTAACAGAACTATATGTAACATAAATCCCATTGCTTGCAATAGGCGTAGATAGGTACATGAAGAAGCACTCAGTGAGTGTGCTTCCCATTGGCAAATGCAGCAGGTTAGAGAATATTTACTTCCTCCCAAATAAGTATGCAAATATTCCAGCCCATGAACCCAGTCCTAAGCATACTTGCAAATGAAGCCCAGAAGATCCAGATCCTAGAAGGCTGTATGCATTTCTCAAAGGAGTAATATCATAGATCTGTTGGAACAAATTGGCAGATTGAGGTCTGACACATGGATTGTAGCACAAGATGTCCAGAACTGCAGTTTGTGCTACCAGTGGCACTTGGCTCCAGGCATAAGCCAAAGTTGTCTCTCATTGGAAAAGACCCTGATGTTGGGAAAAATTGATGGCAAAAGGAGGAGATAGCAGAGGATAAGATAGTTAGATAGTGTCTGTCATGAATATGAGTGCCATGAATTTGTGTCATGCATAGGAGTGTGGTCAAGCTCCAGGAGACAGTCAGGGAGACTTGACTGTGCTCTATGGAGTCTTAAAGAATCGGGTATGATCTGGTGACTTAACAACGAAAGTTGCCTTACTTTTCAGTTTAATCCAAGAATGAGATAAAGCTTGCCTTCCTAATCTAACAACAGCATAGCCTTATAAAGTCTCCCCGTGTGGAAATATTATTGTAATCCACTGCCTTCTACTCAAAGTTTCCAATGGAGAGAAGTTGGTTGCCCTTAAAGCATCACCAGCACTGATGGTTTTTTTTGCGTGCTTTGGCCTGGACTGACAACTGCAGTGAATGAGACCTCGAAATGGGAGAGACATGCACAAGGATTTCTCTGTTTGGAGAGCTCCAAGAAAAAGGTTCTTTCTGGCAGAAAGTTTAAGGTTCTTCTTGGAAGTCCAAGGGCCCTTGTGGTGTTTTTTTTTTCTTAGCATATTCAAAAGCCCCAAGAGTCACCCTGTATGGCTTTCAGCAACTGCTCCACTTTTATCTGATACATAGAAGACATCTACTTCCATTGTTCCCTTTTCAGTGATCTCCCTGTTGCGTTTTCTCTAAGCTCCATCTATTCAGGCGGAGAAAACGTAAAATCTTGCATGAAATCTGTAACCCTGCTCCTTCTCTGTCCCAGGCTACAGTCCAATTTTGTCTCCTTAAAGATATCTGCCAGAGAAGAAACAAGAAGAAATAGATTTCTGCTTCCCTTCTAATGCCAGCTTCATCTTGGACGTGGATCCCAAGCTATTAGCTTGTTAATTATAAACTGGAACGGACATTTAGGAACAGGAAGGTGGTTTATTATTTCTGTATGCGTGTAAAATAAGACCTCCCCAAAAGCGTTTTTAATCTATTTAAAAAGCCAAGAATAAAGCGTTGCAAATATGGGTATAATAGCATTATAATCTTCTTCCTTTCATTTTTAAAAGCGCCGAGGAACACCAGGCGGGGGTGGGGAGCTAGTTCCCACAAAGAAGTGAGAACCGGGAAAAGAGAACATAACCGAGGCGTAACCTCCCGTGGGACTGCTCGGGGCTCCAACGAGAGTTTGAGGACACCATGTGACGAAGGAGACGAAGGAACGGTAGCGGGAAGCCCTAGGTTTGAGATGGTATAATCTGGGACCGTACCACTTCAGACTGCAGGTGAGGGGCCGTGTTGGAGAATGTCCTCCTCTCCCCGACACCCCCCTTTTCTATTGGCCCCCTCTGTTGTCTAAAGCAGAGCTTTGTGAAGAGTAAACTAACGCACCCTGGAAAGGGGACGGTGTTGAGTGGGTCTATTTATTTTATGTTGTGGTTTTTAAACTTTAGGAACTATGTAAGAGGTGGTATTCCCTTGCTCACCTGGGAGCGGAATGAAATAGTACAACCCGTCAGTCGACTACCTTATGGGTCGAATTCATTAGGCATGAGGTGATGGGTTCTCTGAGAGGAGGGGGAGGAAGAATCTAACCTTATTCTTTAGGTATTCTGACTAAGGAGAAGAGCAACGGTCTCGAGATGCTTAAGGTGGCCTTATTTTCGCTCGGTCTCTGACGGTGCACGCCTGCATACATTTTTCTGTGGAACACAAATGTTGGGTGCTTGGAAGTGGTACCAGCGTTTGCTCTGTCTTCTCGGTCTGTATGGATTTGCTTTCCGCGACCAAGAGAGTACAACTAACTTGGGAGCTGGTGGGGAGAAGATAAAAGACTTTGGAGGAATAACGGGAAGGGGTCTTTACTTGTTTTGCTTGGTATACACAAAATCATTGCCAAAACAATCAGATAGATGCCTTTTAGCATTTATTTGGGTTGAAGGAGCGGGCTTTTTTAGAATGTCTATACTGTTCCATTTCTAATGTTGCCCCTGGAGCTTCTATGTGTCATCAGACACATAAATGCCGAGGCGATCCTGGCAAAATTAAGACTCCTCAATACTGCCCCTTTAAGATTTAATGGGACACCACAGTGCTAGGTCAAGGCTACACCTTGCCTTTTGTTTTTGACATAGACGAAGTAGGGTGACTGCGAACGGCAAGAATATCTAAAATATAATATAATATAGAAAGGTTGAAAATAAACAGGTCACTTAATTATATTGATCTTCTCTAACAAAACTAGAAGAGAGCCCTCTCTCCAACCCCCATGAATATATTCTCTACTTTTTAATTTTTTTCTTCGCAAATCTGAACAAGCTGCTTGAAGGAAATCGGAAATAAAAATGGATTTTTAGAGAACGAAGCTGCAAACATAGAACTATTTTGAGCGAAATCTCTCTCATATTCACTTGGGAGTTATCTCTCCTCAGTATTAATCATTTATCCTCCACCACCCTCCTCCAATCATGTTCAGGCAGAAAGCCTGTATTTTTTAAACCAACACCAAATGGGAAGCGCGTTACTTTGACGTTTGTACTTATTTCAGGGTTCGTCCTATACACCCGTGTAGGATCGAAGTTTCAAATTAACGCCCATGCAGCGCGATCTTTTACACGGCCTAAGCAGAAGGGAATCAGAAGGGAATCAGTTGGACAGACGCCTACCTAACTGTCTAGGGTTGTTGCCTTGAAATTAGGATACGCTTGTTGCGAGATTGATAAGGAAGAACGAACTGGGGCTATCACAAACTAACCAACCCATTTACCGGGGTTTTGCGCAGTCGATCTTCTCCAATGCCCGGCGGAAAGCCTTGGATTTCCACCTGAGTGGTTTAATGCTGGATAAGTCCGTCACGTTTTCGGGGTCTCTATCAAGTGGAAAATCCCCTCGTTTTTTTTTTTTACGGCGTTTTCTAATGCCGGCATTTCATCCCTATTGTTTTGCCACAATCAATTGTGTCTGTAGCCCTAAAGAAAAAGCCACCATTCATTCCACGGATCTCGGGAGGGACTCGCTTGTAAATGGGCAGTGTTGTAGGTCTGCTGGGTGTGCATGTGTAGGCGAACGATCCCATAAATAAGTTGCGCTTTAATTGGCCGGCGAGGTCTCTTCCGCGCATCAATAGACCAGCTCGTGTTAGACTGACAGCAGCGAGCGAGCGAGCGAGAGGTGTGGTTCGCTTTAGACGTCCCGCAACGCTTTCCCCTAGTTTTCTTATAATGCATGCACACTTCCAGTCCAAAAAGGCAACAGACGGGAATGGAAACTGAGATATTTCCGTCAAAACCCTCAGTTAGATTTCACTCCTGGTAAACTGAAGGATAGACACCTCCCCCACCCACCCCCCCGGAATCCCTCGATCCCTCCCCTCGATCCCTCTATTGGAGGGGAAAGTGGGGTGGGGGAGAGCGAACGAGCGAGATTTGTCATTTTCATTCATCAGTAGATTCCAATCATGGTCGTGGCTCTACTGTTTCCCTTGACCGGCAGGGCTGCCTTTAATACCCGATAGCTGATTGCGGACTGGATACTTCCAGGTAGGACGTCGCCTTTCTACTGTGGGTTTTATTTCTTTTCTGGCGCCTTGGAATATGACAGAATTGTAAACGAGAAAGAAGCTGGACAGGGATGAAAAACTGGTATCAGTTTAATGTTGGAGGAGTAGTAACGAAGGGGAAGGAAGGGAAGAAAGGAGAGGAAGGGTTTCTCCGAGTTGCTCCTGCCCCCTGTTTTGTACAGCTCTCCGCTTGTTTATTTTAATTAGCACAGGAACCCTTTGCTAGAAACAAGGACCAGCCTCCGTCTCCCGGTTACATCACTGCTTCCTGCCCTCTCTTTCCCCTCCACGCCATCCCAAACCCGTCCCCTTTATTCCTCGTTAAGAAAGAACCAGCTTGGGGGTGATGGGGCGGGAGTGTTGGCAAAATCAACACCTCCCTAGAATCGCTAAATCTTTGCTGCCGCTCTTTGAAACCTAGGAGGAAATCCTAACGGGCACCACACAGTGCGACAACCCAGGCAGGTATCTGTCCGAGGGAGTTAACATGTAGATAATGAAGCTGCGTTCATCTGAGTCTCCTTTATCTGAACCCGACTACGGAACTTCAGCAAGGTTATGGTTAGGCACCGTCTGCCAGGGAAAGGATCTCTCCCCCCACCCGCCCCCGCTCCTCCTCAATTTTTTCTTCTTCTGCCGGGAGTTTGAGGATTTTGTTCTCCCTCTCTCTAGTTGCCCTGACCGGGCGCCTCGTTGGACTTGCGAGCGGGCAGCCAAGAGAGGAGTAGATTCTCTTCGCTTATTAGCCCGGCTGATCCATTTTTGCTCCTCCTGAAGACTCCCTTGAGAGCGCTGCTCCCGCCTTTCCCGCTCTTTTCTTCCCCACCTTTCTCCTCGGGCCCTTTTCTCTCCCTTCCCCCCTCCCGCCACTTTTCTCCTCAAGCTCTTTTCTCTTCTTTCCTTCCCCACTTTTCTCTTCAAGCCCTTTTCTTTTGGCGGGAGGTGTGCTCGAGACGCGCTCTGGGAGCTGCGGGCTTTCGCCTCAGGTTGGCAACAGGCGCTCCTCAGCTCAGGCGCATCCCTGCTGCCAAGCGACCAGGAGCGAAGGAGAAAGCGCTGGGGAGGGTGGGGGGGAGGAGAGAGGGAGACACGGATCCAGACTTGGACGGAGACCACCTTCCTTTCTGTAATCGCGCTTCTGAAGTTGGCAGCCGTGGACTGTTCCCTTTCGGCCGCCTGGGGTTAGCGCTTCCGAGCAAGGTACCCTGGGCGAGCTCGCCTCAGTCAATAGGGCAGTTTTTCGTCAAAGGGAAAATAAGCGAAAGGGTGAGGAGGGCGGGCTAAATCCCTCAGGATCCCTCCTCAAGATTTTTCCCAGAGGCGGTGGTGAAAGGGAGACTTGGGCCGTCTCCTGCTCCGCATGTAAAGCGCATGAGTGTGGAAGGAACCGCGTGAGGTAAAATATTCTCAAACCAGCTCTCTCCTTCAGGACTTCTGGACCAAAAAGGGGTTTAAAATAAGAGTACGGACGAGGCTATTAAAATAGGTTCTTGGTCAGCCAAACTAGGCCCGTTGGGAAGAAGGCCGCCCCATTCCGGGAAGGAAAACTCTGGACTCGGAATCGCTTCTTCATATCAAGGACACCTGGGGTGGGTTGCCCGCTGTGGAGCTCAGTTGGGCGAGCGTCCGTGGCCAAGGGAGAAGCGGGAACTTCTCAGGGCCGTCTCTCGAGGCCTTAAAGCCAGTTCCCTCAAGTGCATGGAAAGGTCGAGAAGCCAGTAAGACTAGAACAGGGGAGAAAGAAAGCTTGACTTGGACTCTGAAAGAACAACTAGGAAAAAACCGCTATGGTCCAGCTGAGATCGCTGCGCATCATTTCCTGCCAGGCCGGAGTTCGCGCACTCGATTTTCTCATTGTCTCGGCTTGAGCCCCTTTCAATAAAGAGAGAAGGGCCGAAGCCAAGCCATTCGCTGTTCGCGATTGCCTCAGATGCGGGTGGTGAAAGGCAAACTTGGGCCGGGTAAAGAGCATGAATAAGAGAGGAACCGTGTGGGGTAAAATATTCTCCCGCCTTTCCTCTACTTTTTTGTTTTTTTGGCGGCTCTTAATCCTCTCGCGAATATATTTTCCCGGAGGCAAAAAAAAAAAAAAATCAAGCTGCTGGATCCGCCTGCGGCTCAGCCCTTTGTCTTCCCGATAATCTTTCAGATATGTGTGAGTGCGGGTCTGTCTGTCTGTCCACTCGGAGCAAGTTTCTGGCTTCTGCCAAAGCGCAGCTTCTTTTTCCCCGGCTCGCTGCCAAGTGTTTTGTTTCGACGCTCGCTGTGAGGCTCACAGTCCGGTGCCCTCGAGCTGTCATCCGTCTAGGGATTTGCCCCTTGGCAAGCTGTTGCGACCTCTTCGTCCAGCCTGGAAAGACAATTTCTCTTCTCTCCCCCCTTCCCCCGCCTTTATGTAAAATCTCTTTCCTGCCTAGCTCAACTCCAGCGGCTTCGCAGAGACATCCGTGTCACGTTCTTGGGCAAGGCTAGTCTTTCAAGCAGTTCTCCAATCTCTACCGATTCCTCTTACAACTCTGAGATTTCGGCGCGGAGCTGAGATGCCTGCTGTGGTATAACTGCCCAGCTGGGTTGTTTGAAACACCCTTGGTCGCCCTCTGCTATTTCGCCATTTTAATAGAAGATTCTTTGTAGAATCCTGTCCAAAAAAAGTCTCAATTCCTTCCCATCTGAGAATAATTGCAACCATCGGCCCCATGTATGTATGGAGGCCAAGGAAGCTGGGTTTTCTTTCTCCTACTTTTGGCATTCACCTGCCTTTTGCCTCTCTGCATTCCATCAAAGGGGAGAGAAGGCCTTCCCATCGGTCTTTGCCCTCCCTTTCAAACAACCCTTTTCTGTTTCTTGCCTACACACACACACACACAGAGAGAGAGAGAGAGAGAGAGAGAGAGAGAGAGATTTTCTTCAGAGGTGGCTCCTTTGCCTCGTTCTTCTCCTCCTCCTCCTTCCCAAGGAGAGAAAAAGAGATGTGGGGTGGAGAGCAGAGGAGAGGAGAGGAAGAAAGGGTTTGGAAAAGAGGCAAGGTGAACAATGGAGAATTGCCTTTAGCTGCCAGAAAAGGCGGCTGGAAACTGGCCACCTGAGGTAGGAAAGTTTTGGAGATGCAGGGGGGCTAGAAACCAACCAGCACGGTCCCAAAGGCGCTTTACCTGCGGGACAAGCCGTACTAATGGTCCAGGGCAGGCTCACTACTCACACCGGCTGTAAGCATTACATTTTATCTTGATGTTCACAACGGCCTTGCCAGGAGGCTGAATATGCCTCAGAAAAAAAGTTGTGTATTCCCCCCAAAAGAGTCTCGTGATTATTCAATATAGCGAAATGTGTATATTCAGTTCAATGTGAATCGTTATAGTGCCTTAAGGGAGAAGCCTGTTCTGGGAAACAAAACGATAATTGAATGTTTTTGTCCCCCGTTCTAAGGCAACATTTGCGGCATAATCCAGACAAAGGGATCCCATAATTCTCTTTTCAAACAGATTCTTGAAGGTGTTCCTTCTGCTCTTACCATTGTATTTATGTTTACTTTAACATATTTCTTCTTTTTCATGGGCGAGGGGTGGGGACGGGAAAAGAGAAGCAAAGAGGGAACAAGAAAGATATGTCCTGTGTTCCTATTTTGTTCTTGGTGGGGACGCGGGGGGGGGGGGGGGAGGAGAGGCACACAAGGCATCTAGAGAAGGAATGATGTAGCTTAGTCCATTAGATTTCAGGGATGTGGTCCACAGTCACATAAGATGCTTAGTCAGTCTAGTCAAAGACTCAGTTGCTACTCTTGCCTGAGTCATACTTTGTTAGGGCTTAGTATGTTGGATGAACTAAGCCCTCTTGCTCTGTGCATAGTTCAATATAGCCATTACAGCTAATTGTACAGCTGGATAACCCTTTATCATTAAATCAAGTAAGCATGTTGTACCACATATGTTTTTTGCTTGCACAACATGCTTAATCAGGTAAGCATCTTGTGCAAGCAAAACTACAATGAATGCCCTTTATTATCTCCTATTTCTCCCAGTCTGTTTCATTAGGGACCCTCCTACAGCTTTCCCTGGAAAGGGGGCGGGACTCACAGTTTTGTCCTATGGTCTTGCCCTGATGACACCGCCAAGTTTGGATAACTGACAACTATTGATAGGGAACCACCTTCCATTACCGGGCATTTAATTGGCTATACCAAAGGTGAACAGACTCTGACCACTAATGCTCTCAGTGTGGGGCCTTTTGGCCTTTGTATGAACAGCTAGTGAGGCCTTTCCTCTGATCCTGCACATTCCTTCTTGTGGATGTTGAGGTCTTTCAGGCCATCCCCTTTCCTGATTATTTGCAGGCAGAGACTGCAGGAGCTGGAAACGATGGATTCCCTTAAAGACAGGTTCCCATTGGGCTAAATCTTCCCAAGGGAAAGGGCAGGGGGAAAAAAGATAGAAAAAAGATTAGCTGAGAATTGATTAACACAAGGGCAGACAATTAGTTTAGCCCAGGTTTCTGGCTGCTCTTCATTCACATCAGCACATTTGCTACTCAGGACCCAATATTCAACTAGGATGACTAGTTTCAGTAGAAGTTCAGGAATGGGGCTGCTTTCTTCTTACTTTTACAAGTAAGATTTAAGCATAAAAATAAGTATTGGGTTTGTGTTCCCTGGGCTACTTTCTCTTCATGTTCAGGTGGGTAGAGGAGCATTGCTCATGGAAAAAAAAACCTATGTAGCACAGATCCAGTTAAGAATCTGGTTTCCAACAGTGATCAACCAGGACAACCCTTGTACGTACCATACAATTAATACTGATAGAAAAGAATCTTTTGGTGGACAAAATTAGTAAACTGACTGAACCATTAATTCCACTTCAAAACAAATTCCCTTCAATACTATAAGTTTGATTTTACTTTTTATTCTTATGCAACCACGGGGGTGGGGGGGTGGGGTGTCTAAATAATAGAAATAAAAGATGTAGTTTGGCCTAGCTTTCCACTTCAGCTAAAAAAAATGTCTTTAACTATTTTTGCATAAGATCTTTATGTTATGTCCAAACTCTAACCTGGCTTTCCCAGCCTGGAGTCTTCCAGCTGGCTTGATCTACTATTCCATCACCACTGGTCCAGTAGTCAGTGACCCATTGACCAGTAGTTCAGAAAAACTAGAGGGCAGGAGGTGACATAAGGCTGCCAATTTCTCTTTCCCAGCCCCTGCCCTTTATTCTATTGAGTCTTAGCTACAAGGTGTTGCCCTAACTCTGATTCAAGACCACTCAAAAATAAGCTGATTTAATGCACTAACACTTACTTGCATGTACAGAATTGGGCATACGTAATTGTAGATTACTTCACCCAATTATCTGAGGATGGCAGTCATAAAAATAAGTTTGGGCTTACTCCTGAGCAGTCAAGAACAAATTGCACTCTAATAAGATAAGATTGTTCCTACTAGCACATTCACCATATTTATATTGAACCCCATTAATTCTCATCAAGCACATTGGACTTAATAATTAGCATGCACTAAAATTAAACTCAACTCATTTCTGAGCAGGTATGCCCAAGTGCACAAGGTAAGATCGCTTTAGTAAGCACATTTATTTGGATACAATTAGAGTCCATTACTGTGTAGACCTGTCAGGATAGGACTTTGGGGCAGAAGTCCAGAATCCCGCTGAGCAAAATGAACAGGAAGGGGCCAAACTAGAGCAGCCCTGGGTTGTTGCATGTTGAAAACAATTAAGTAATTTCATGCAAGCCAAGCACATTTTTAGTCCAGCCTGTTTATGATTCAGAGTACACAGAGAAGCCTGAACATTGAATTAATTCAGTCACCCATGGTAAAGCTAACTAGGGGTAAGCAAGCCCTACAAATATAACCTCTGACATTTAATTGGGGAGTGGGAGTTAAGATAATTAAGCCCAGTAACCCAACTTTCCTGCAGTGGTGCTCTGCTGGACGGTGATTTTTGCTCTATTCAAATCAATGGAAATTCTATTTTGGGGTTGAAGAAGAGTAGAGTCATGTCCCTTTCATCATTTCATTCTTACAGCTGACTCCTTCTTGACCATTCATTTTGGGGGGGATATTGATGTAGTCGAGGGTGGACAAAGGATCAGATCTGTATTCTTAAATTTTTTCCCCCACAGTACTTCTTAGAATACTTGTTTGGGATTCTTTTTTTTCCCAACTCAACATTTATCTCTTGATTGCAGGAAGTCAACTCAAGTTTTCTTTGAGATTTTGGGTGACTTCATGAACATGTCCATATAGTTTTTAAAGGAACAATAAGGAAGTTATTTGCTATTGTTTCCCTCTGGGATGCTTTTTCAACTTCTCAGACTAATCTGACTTAACATCAGCATACAGTCCTGCTGTCCTGGAATTCAAGTTCCAATAAAAAGAAAGAAAAAGGAAGTGGCACAAGTAGTGCGCACTTTATTTCACTTGTTTGGATTTCTCTGTCCCATGGAACTGCTCTGTAGTTCTTTCAGGTTCTCCTTCGATGAAGAAAGAGAGACTTATTCAGAGTCAAAGAACACTTTCCCTGACTCTCTGTTGCTCTTGAATTTGGATGTGTGATGGACAGGTACATAAAGGAGTTTATTTTCCTTCACCCCTAAGTCAAAAGTAATGTTTTTTTAAAGCAATAAAAGAAAAGTTCCACTTCCTGTCCCTGAGCAGAGAAAATAGCCATGAAAAAAAAATTGCAGGCAGCCAATCATGTGGTTTCCTAGGACGCTGATTTCCAAAATCTGGATTCCATCCAAAAGGATGGTGGGTTGGCCCAAACTTCAAAGGAAAAGGAAAAAAACAGAAGGGGCAGAGAATCTCTTATTTTTTTCCTTCGCTAAGCCTGCCTGAAGATCAACTCTTTGTGATTCTCAAATTTAGCATCAGAATCATTCACTCAGCTCATCCAATGAGCAAGCCCATCTCAATCTCAAGAGATCACGTGCAAAGCACTTCCTACTAAATCTCTCATCTTTGTGGACATCCCAAACTTGATATTCTTCAAACTTTTGCCAAAAGATACAGCACTAAGTCCCTATCTTTCTTAGCTCTCAGTTAACTTCCTTCAATTAGTTCCCTCTCCCATCCTCCTAGCATCTTCAAATATTGTATCGCTTTGCTGGGTTCTTTTTGGAGCTGGGTGAAATCAATTAAACCGTGAGATTTTAGAGAACATTTCTCCCTAGAAGAAAAGAGAAAGGCCACCTTAGTCCACCTGCAAAGGGTTCTACCAAAATGACAGGAATTGGTGCCAAGGGGTGATTTCCCTGATTCTTGTTTCTTAGCAGGAATTCTTTACCATAAAGCTCTACAGGGACATTAGAAGTAGAAAAAGAGCTGATGCTTTAAAATAAAATATTAATATGAAACAGCATTCACTTTCTCTGAAAAGTAAACTTAACTGAGTTCCTTCAGCAAGTGTAGAATTAAAACCTGTGCCTATATTTAAATCTTCTGCTGGCATGTAAGGCGTTACTTATGTATCTTATAGCCACTGAAAAAGTCAGTCTCTTTAAATTTTTCCTGACCTCTTCATGTCTGTCCATCTGTCCACCCCTTCCACTAAACTTTCTCCCTTCCACCAGGGACAGCTTTCCAACCAAGTTCCATTCAAAGATTTGCCTTGCCTATTTCTTTCCCCCACCCTTTTTCATTGTAAAAAATTATTTGAATTTGAGCTCCGTATGCCAGGGGGTTGGGGGAGAAGCTGAAGAATGGGAGGATGGGGGCACAGGAGTAGAGTCTAGACCCCTCCCCATCCACTTATCTGAAAGATCCCCGGGAGGTGCCTCTTATCCCCTCCCTACCGTTGATAGAAAGAAGGGGTCTAAACCCTCTCCCACCCACTCCTCCGGAATATTTTGTCACTGCTTGCCCATCACAGTGGGGGCTGGCGAAGTTTGACAGCTCTTTGTTGTCTGTAGAGCAGGAGGAGGAGGAGGAGCTGGTGGCAGCTCTTGGGTGAGGACTCCTCCTCCTGAATTATCCAAACTGGGTTGGCTTCTGTCTCCAACAAATTGGACAGAGCTCCAGCAAACAGCAGTCCCACATCCAAGCGAGAGCAACAGGAACTTTCTAGCAAACGGAGATCTCTGCTTTAACCTGTCCCCCCTCCATTTCCCTATCTTGTTTGGTTTTTCTTTGTCTTGTAACCTTTCCCCCCATCCTCCCCCTTTTTTTCGTGATCCATTTTTCGTTGTTGTTGTTGTTGTTGTCTCTGTTTGCCTAAGCCTCAACTTCGTGTCTGCGTTCTTTTTCTCTCCCCCTCCTCCCCGTTTCCCCTTCTTCCCCTCCCCTTTGGGTCCGTCCCGTTCCTTGCCTGCCCTTTCTTCAGGAAGGAGCCCAGTCTTTTGCGCCGGCCAGGCTGGGAAAGACCCCCCAGTATCATTCACGCCAGCCGCCGCTCGGCAGCCTCCCCCCAGTCTTCGGCTGCTACCTGCCTTCTCTCCGGAGCCACGAAGCTTCTCCTGCGGGCTCGTCCCGTCGCCCGGCGATTCGGATGCTCTAAACCAAGACTCTGGGGCCTGTATATGGAAATAGTGGGGTGCCGAGCCGAAGGAAACGCGTGTCCCTTCCGTTCCCCAGCCATGCTTTTCCACGGCATCTCCGGAGGCCACATCCAGGGGATCATGGAGGAGATGGAGAGGCGGACCAAGACCGAATCCCGCCTGGCTAAAGCGGGACAGATGAATGGCCGGGAAGCGGTAAGAAGTGGCGAAAAAGTCGCGAGTTTTCACAGAAGAGATGAAGGAAGGGTGGATTTTGTGTGTATGAGAGAGAGAAAGACAACCCCCCAATCCTAGAAGTAAGGTAACCGGAACCTCCCAGGGACACTGGAATGTCTTGTGGGCGCGTGCGCGCGTATCTGAGAACGCCCAGCGAGACGTTCTTCAAGTCTCACTTCCAGATATCTTTTTCAAAAGAGTAGTTTCCATTTTTAAAAAAGATGTTAACCAGTTTCCCCCTACTTTAAAATCACATTTTTTTCCCCTCTACATTTGGGTTATTTAAAAAGAAACACAACAAACAAGCTCAGAGATAAGCATTACGGCGCGATCATAAAAAATATTTTATTCAGGAGTAAATTCTGCTAAGTTTTTAAGGTCAGGTTTTCAAGTCCCAATCTACTTTGTAAAAGTGTGGGTGTTTTGTTTGTGCGTGCTCAGGCGGGTGAGCAGGACCTGGCGCAGCATCTCCAAAAAGCATTCTCCAGGGAAAGGGAGGCGTTGCTCCCGAATGAAACTGATTAAAGTCGATTTGCCCACCCCCGATCGCCCGTCTAGTTTTCCCTAGCTAACTTTCATCTTGAAAAAGTGTTTTTAAGATGTTTGGATTCTTACCCAATTGTTTGAATATCAAGTTTCGGTACTTTCACAAGCCCGGCCCCTATCAAGATTGGGAAGCAAGTTCAGGAAAGTTTGCCTAGTCGAGGAGGATATGAGCTGCGACTTGCCATCTTGAAAACAAGGCACTTGAAACTCGTTTTCAAGGCAGTTTCATGAAATGAGAAATAACCTCGCGAGGCTCAATGTCATTTATTTTCTGAGTTAAGTTTGGAAGAAAGGCTTTTAATGAGTGCCTCTAAAAAGAAAAGGCTTTCAAGGGGCAAGAGAGCCTAAACCCAACAGGCTCCAGAACGAAATTGTTTAGAAGATTTGAGGGCTAACAAAATTACTCCTAAGTAAGTTCAATACCTTTTGGAACGACTCCGATGTCTTTTATATTCCAAATCATTTGTAAAAATAAGTGCAGGAGGGGATAATTATGCATTTGGTGGCTTTCAAACAGATTAATTGTAGTGATAGTGTTCGAGTGCTGCTGGAGATTCATTCTAACTTCTTGTATTGGAAAGAAACAAACTTTTATCCTCGCTTCACTTCTCTAGTTCGTTCTAAAGGCTACAACTTGTAAAAAGTAGCACTGAGGCCCAGCCAAATTGACAAAATGGAACAATCAGGGCTCAGTAGACAATCTCCTTCCTACCCCACTCTCAGATTTATTTTTCTCTTTTAAAATACCTAATAATGGGAGTAGTTCTGAGCGTTAAGCAGAAAAAGCGGAACAGTTTCTTATTAGATTCCAAAACTCTTAAGTCGAGGAACCCCAGCTGCAAAGAAAAGGGATGTGTGTGTGTGTGTGTGTGAGAGAGAGAGAGACAGGTAAACAAGGACATTTATTTCCTTTGCTTCGAAATCCCAAGATCTCCAGTGCATTCATGAAGAATACAAGTAAGGGTCTACCAAAAGTTATAATACTTTGAATTGGACTCTCCTCCAAGCACAGCAGAGACCAAATTTATTAAGGCAACAGTTTCGTTATCATTTCAGTTTCTTTATTTGGGGGGGGGGGGGGGGGAGAAAAACCCAAATAATAAAGAAGAAAAGGGGTAGGGGGAACCAAAACCATTGTTTTGTTTGTGGTTCTGCCACTATTCCTTGTACTTGGTAGGTTCAACCGTTTATATTTTTAATCTGTGGGAAATTCTTAGTTGTTTCCCAAGTGGCCTAAATATTCCTTTTTCCTCTCTTAAATTCAAAGATAATATGGAAAAGATATTTTTGAAAACAGTGATTAGTTCCCAACTCCATATAACAAACTTACAGTCTGTTTTAACAGGCCAGGAGCTTGAACTGTCTTTCTACCCGTTGACTTTCCTAGTGGACATTATCAAAATCCAGGCAGTAAGGACTTTGTATGTTTTATATTCCTTTCCCCCACACTTTCCCCTTAAGTAAACAACGCCGTGAAGGGAGAAAAAGATGAAAGGATGCTTCTTTCTTATTTTCCTTATCCTCAGTACTCTGACACTTTTTTCAAAATGTGTTCTGGAATTGAGTCCAAGTCAGGAATATGAAAGTGAATGGCTCGGACAGTAGAGCCTATCCCTAGCACACTGCTTCAACCTCATATCCCAATCTGTCTCGGATACGAATCCCCAAAGCGCATTTTGAAGAGGAATCAGCCTTTTGCGCTTCCAGGAAGCAAAGCAACGGAGCTCGCCCTCACTATATTTTCTGACCTCGGGCGCATCCCTTGGCCGCAGGAAGGCCGGAAAAGGGATTTTGCTCCGGGATGAAGGAACCGAGGGTTGTATCTTCTTTGCGCAGAATGTAAATCCTACAATTGAAACTCAGCTCTAGGATTCAGACCACTACCACCCCTCCAGCAACCAGTATCTTCCGTGTCAAAATGTCGGCTTCTAGCAAAAGCGGCTTTATACAATGTGCGGAGCGAAAGACAAGTGAAAGAGCAAGCGGGAGGTTGCCAGTTCTTGCTTGAGGCAGAGGCTGCTTTAGGCTTGGGAGAAATCCATCAGTTTCTTCCAGTAAAAGTTCTTTCTCGGAAGCCAACCTAAGCCAGAAATATTGACTTTACCCACTGCATCTTCTAGGCAGTCCTTAGTTTCCTGAGGACCAGCCACCCCGTTCTGCCAACGCAGGGTGAAAAGACGAATGAGCCCCCAAAATTGTGGTGCATTAGGTAAGCCAGAGAGCTTAATGTTGGATAAATCCAGCCGATGGAGGGGATCCGGATTTATTGTGCAGTAAAAAAGGCTTATACCTAACTATACCAAACTACTTATAATAGACTTCAACAAGACTTACTCGCAGGTACATGGAATGAAGCTAACGCCCGTAAAATCGAAGCAAAGGAAATAATTCTTAGTCTCTTTGGGGCTTCACAGAAACAAAGCTGAGCTAAAATACTACACAGAACATGGAAATCCAGTAGTTTGTGTAGAATCGCGTTCAGCTAAGGCCACATGCGTTCTGATTTCGATAGTAAATATCTCTGCTATTGATTTTTTTTAAAAAAAAAGCTGAAATAGTACACCAAATTAGATGTTAAGCTTGTAAGATTTTGCCCGACCCACTGACGTTTGCTTCCCTCTGCAGAACATGCCTCCACTGAGCCCCGAGAAGCCTGCCCTGTGCGCAGGATGCGGGGGAAAAATCTCCGACCGCTACTACTTGTTAGCTGTGGACAAGCAGTGGCACCTCCGCTGCCTGAAGTGCTGTGAATGTAAACTGGCTTTGGAGTCAGAACTCACCTGCTTTGCCAAGGACGGCAGCATTTACTGCAAGGAGGATTATTACAGGTAACAGCTCACGGTTGGGGGTGGGGTAGGTTGAATAAGATGGGGGGGTTGAGTAAATGAACGTCTCTGGGCTTCGTACTTTCCTGAGAAAAACAATCTCCTAGGGAGCATTTATACATATTTGCAGGGCACGTTACTTTTCCTCTCTTGGTTACTTGAGGTCAGGTTTATGCAGTCATGAATGTCCTTGGCACTTAACTGGATGCCCCTTTTTGGGTGGTAAACGTTGTAAGGAAATATCAGGACCTTATTTCCCACTGAAAATAGAGAAATGACATCCAGCATTGACTTAATTGCCTTGTTGGAAATTATGGTAAAGGCAATTCACACAGGTGCTTCCTTCCCTCCCCCCTCATGCTTCCAGATCAAATGTGTGAATTGTCTCTATCAGAAAAAACAAATATTTTGCCCCTATTGGAAGAAAGGGAGGAGTGTCACCAAGTGATTTAAAATCCTGTCCCAGATACAGTACTAAATTTGTTCCTCCCATCATTGTTCACCACTTCCTCCTAGAGAAGTCTAGATTACAGTTTTTGGCTTATGGAAGATCATTTGAACAGTGCATATTCCCCTTTGAATTGGATACATGTGAAAAGGCCCTTAGAAGCACAGGTGGAAAAACCCAGGGCAGAGGGATGCAAACATTTTACTTACTGCTGGGAAGTGACTGACAAACAAGGCCTTCTCTTCTCTGCTCCATTGAGCTTTACAAAATGCCTTCTTCCTATAGGAAGAGCCAGTTGTTTAGAACAGCAGAACAGTGACCAGGGCAAAAGTCAAGCCACCAGGAAACCCGCTTGCCAAATACTCTCCCCAAGAATCAGTGCAACATCTCTGCAACACTAGTGACCTCTTACTTGCATTGCACCTGTGAACTCTTACAGATTGTGTGTTCATGCAGTTCGCTTAATCGGGTCAGGAATGCATGAGCAGAGGGATTCGCACAACCTGTTAAACTGGATTAGTGTTAGTGTTAGTAAAGGCTGGGTGAATAGCACACACAAGTGCAGGCCATTTTGAATAGGTTATGTTTCAATGTATTTAGCCTATTCAGAAAAATGGGTTAACTAAGTAACTAGGTTAAGAGTCGTTTTCCTACCAAATCCTCTGCAGCTCCTCTTTGCAGTGGGCTCCTGCTGTGTCCTTTCCTGAGTTATGGCTGGAGTGCTGTTGATCTACTCATTCCTTAACTAGGACCTGGAAGGAAAGGTTTAGCACAGAAGCTCTCCCGCTGGGTAGTCTGCTCGACTTTGCTTGTTAATGAAAAACTGCCCTTTGACTAGCCTGGCTATAGCCTATCTGTTAAAGAGATATATTCAAATTTTTACCAGCCTCTCTTCCCAATGTGCTGAGTGAGTAATTTCCCATTTTTATTGTTGTGTTCCAGGAGAGCCTCAAGCATCCTTGGAGCCATTTTCTATTGATTTCACAAAAACTTCTAAGGTGTTCACAAAATGGGCCATGCTCTTTATTTACTCAGCAGGAAATACCCTTGAACTTTGAGATCTATTTCTGAGTAAGGATGGGTTAGAACTGCCAATTTTACCTTATACCTACTGAAAGTAAGAAAGGAGCCAGGGTATGCTTCGTGTTTAGCGTTATTTCTGATATTTTCAAAAACGTACATTCTTAAACTTAGAATTAACCTTAGGCTTTTTTTCCCCCAGTGTTAGCTGTTTTCAAACAACCAAAGAGTGACTTTGAACTATTACACTTTTCAATTTCATAGGATCCTTATGAAAGAAGGATCCTGTGCCAATGTAAAGCATGCTATTATTGCTTATTACACACACACACACACACACACACACACAGAGAGAGAGAGAGAGAGAGAGAGAGAGAGAGAGAGAGAGAGAGAGA
>NW_020769321.1:22712434-22741591 GCF_900518735.1 Pseudonaja textilis | reverse complement strand
AGAGAGAGAGAGAGAGAGAGAGAGAGAGAGAGAGAGAGAGAGAGAGATCTTTTTTCAAAGATTACCCATTCACTTGAATGGGGCTCCTCTGCGAATGGATAGAAGATTCCCAATGTTTATCTGGGCACCAGAGTAGTAGAGCCTGCTTAGGATCCATATTTCATACCCCCAGGCCAAACTCCCTTGTTGTGGTAATAAATCCCACACTCAGGGAAGAAGAAAACTCTCTATGCGGCCCCCTTTAGCCTGGAGGGGACCCACACTAAGCCAGTGGGTAGAGAGGCCCTCTTTCTTTGCTGTTCTTTGATTTTATGCTGCAGGAAAGGAGCTTTGCCTCTCTCTGGCTTCTGGGCTTGCCGGGTGAATGCTCTCTCCACGTGAGAAATCCCGAAGGAGCTTAGTTATATTGGGCCAGAAAGAGCATCCCCAAGCGCACACAGAGAGCATATTCTGCAGACCTGAAACTGCAGCTAATAGGGATATTTTGGGTGGTCAGTTTGGGAGTGGAGAGAAGAAAGTGAGGCTGAGCTTCCGCATATATTTGAATCTCTGTCATTTTTATCCTGGGATACTACTTTGGGGAACCCAGCTGACATTTCTGAGTACTGCCTTCCGTTATAAAACAACCCAGCATCACTGCAAACTTAAGTAGACTGATTTAATAGCCCAGTGGGTTCAATTATTAGTTATGCTATTTTTTCCAGGCAAAGATGACCAAAAGATAATTTTCCTCATCAGCACAGGGCAGGACATTTTTTGTGCGGGGTGGATAGAGGAAATTTTGGTGGACAGAGAAAACTATGTCTGGTGGGGATAGCCTAAAAATACAAGATCATAACTCCATCCCACCACAGTAAAATGCTAATTTGTTTTCAATTTCTGAAATGGTTTAGCCTTTAAAAATGTGCAATTAATCCATTGATTTCCTTAATAAAATGCCATTGCTTCATGAAATACATTATACAAACTTCACTACATAAACAGTTTGTGTAGAGGTGGAGGTTGCCATCCTACATTATTTTTTTTGATGGATGGAAAAGGCACCTACTTACAACATGAAAATATAGTAGGGAATTATCCTTATTTGTAATAGTACTATCCTAATCCTTGTAAATTCAAATGTAGCCCCACTGAGTTCAACAGGTAAGTGGGAATAATTGTGCAAGACCCACTATGGAGTACTCCATTAACCCAATTTTCTGGGTTAGTGGAGTACAAACAGGCTGTATTTACAGGACAAACTGAACCATCAATTAACCACCCGGGATGGGTGAACACAATATGCTTGGCCGACTGGTAAATTGAGGCTATGTGATATCTCAAGAAAATAGAACTTCCCCCAGGGGAAATTACTGAGATTTGTAGGGTTTATCCCAAGCATATTTCAAAAGTAAGTTTCATAAAATTCAATGGGATCAATTCACAAAAAAAGTGTAGTTGAGCCCAGTGTAATTTCCCCTCATACAATGGTGTGTTTCTTCTGCTCCCACATGTAAAAGTTCTCCTAGTCTTTTTTGTGTCCCAGATTGTCGATATAAAAGAAAAGAATGTAAAATTTAAGAAACAGCTACAGCACTTAAATCCAAGGATCACCTTGTTCTCATCCTCTTATAATTTTTTTGTCCTTTTGAGTCAATTTTGACTCTTCCAGCTGCCTGGATAACTCCTTGCAGCTTTCTTGGCAAGATTTTTGGGAACTCTTTTGCCATTGCCTGCTTCTTAAGGCCAGAGAGACTTACCTCTTAAGGTAAGAGAGACTGGTCAAGATTACCCAGCTGGCTTTGAGCCTAAAGTGGGTTCAGGGTCTCCTGGTTTCTTGCCTTGCCACCAAACTGGATGTCCATCTGCCTTTTAAACAATTCCTTTACCCCCAGTCAATCAGCCCTGAGGGGCTGAAGTGCTGGTGCCCCACTACTCTTGGCGGGTCTCCACTAACTCATGTGCTCTTTCCCCAGAAGGTTCTCCGTGCAGCGCTGTGCCCGCTGCCACCTGGGCATCTCTGCTTCGGAGATGGTGATGCGGGCCCGGGACTCGGTCTACCACCTCAGCTGCTTCACCTGCACCACGTGCAACAAGACGTTGACGACAGGCGACCATTTTGGCATGAAGGACAACGTGGTCTATTGCCGGGCACATTTTGAGAGCCTGCTCCAGGGCACCGACCCAGCCTCCTACCCACCGGCGTCACTCAGCTACACCGAGCTGGCAGCCAAGGGTGGCGGCTTGGTCCTGCCTTACTTCAATGGCACCGGTACAGTCCAGAAAGGCCGGCCTAGGAAAAGGAAGAGCCCAGCTCTGGGTGTTGATCTGGTCAGCTACAGTTCAGGTGGGTTGTAGGATAAATCCTCTTTGAGACAACCTCTCAAGGGCTGTTCACTAGGGATCTTAAACATATACTGGGAGTCATGCTTGCTTATTTCCTGAAGGATGCTGGACACCAGTTTTTTTTCCTTGCAACTGAGTTTGTGAACCGCAGAGCAGGATCATTTCAGAGTTTCTCAGCTCTTCCCCAAATAATCTTTTAATTTCAACATTTAACAAATATCTTAGCAGAAATTACTGTTGTCGAGAGGCTATTGAATTAAAGGAAGAAAAAGTACATATTACCTGTAAAATTGGCCTTCAAGCCAGAAACGAAATATGCTTTTTGAAGAATAGGAGCATACATTGCACAGAAGAAAGTTCTCATGAGGTTAAGGGAAACATAGGGTTATATACACACACACAGAGAGAGAGAGAGACAGATAAAGCAGGGACAGAGAGAGAAAGAGAGAGAAATCTGTGGTTAATTTAACCCTGATTTTCTCAATGTAATTTCCTTCATTGAGGAGCACATGGAAATATAAAATGAGTACAGGGCTCACACTGGTTACAATCTCACACTGGTTATTAGGTCAAAATGTGGTTTGTTTGTTTTGCCAGTCCAGTTTTTGCAATTTACGGGATTGTATGAATCCATCCAGTATGTTTAGGATTGTAACCTGCCACTGAATTCAAACTACATTTCAGATAAATATTGCCTGTACCCACTGCTTGTCTGTTTTATATTTGAAAAAGTTCTTTAGGAAATTTGGAAATGCAAATATATTTCTTTTCCTTGCTTTCCTTAGCAACTTCTTCCTATCCTTCCCTCCTTCCTATCTTGCACATCAAGTTTAGTCTATTTTACAATAAATACATTTCCAGGCAAGTAAAATGAAGGCATAAAATATGCTTTTGATGTTTTACTTTGATGTTTGATGTTTTATATTTAAATATATGAAGTATATGAATATATGAAATTTATGACTGCAAAGTGAAAAGTTAAAACAAGTTAAAGTATGTCTGTAAAGTTAAAACAACTTTGCAAGGGAGGACAGTCTGATTTGCCTTCTCTACCAATGAAAAGTTGCTGAAAAATAAGGTGTTTCTTTAGACTTTAGTGTTTGTGATAGCATGGTGTTGGAGACTTCTTATAATTTTTTTGCTTAAAATTTGCTTGAAATGCAAATCTAACTATGGCTACTTTGAATCCAACTATTTCAATAGAGCTTCCTTTCTTATAGGAAAATAAAACTACATTTGTCTATTTGCCAGAAAGTACTGTTCAACTAAGTCAGCATATCTGTTTCTGAGAAGAAATATATTTTAGAAAAGTTTTCTGGGGGAGTTTAAGTTTCTGCTATTGATTTTCCCTATAAGAAAAAGCATACTTGAAGTTTTGGAATTATACAATTTATCATAATTACTAAAACAATCGGAAAGATTTATTACCTTAAGTACAATCTGAAAAGCTTAGTAGTACAATGCCATCACTGTGGTGGGATAAAACCTTTTTCCATTTATTGTACATCTTCAGAATGATCACTCGATATAGCTTGCTAGCATGGCACTCTACAAAATAGCTGAAATGTTCGTGGTGGTGGTGAGAATCGTGGTCCCACCATGTATTTAAGCAGAGTTGAAACCTATTCGTTCAAGTCAGAAACCAACAGCACCACCTGGTCCTTAGGTACTCTGCAGTTAGCCCCAATGAATTTCTTGGCGCTTATGCTCAAGAAAATGTGAGCGGGCTCTTTCCCCGCTACTGTTGAGAAAACACCTTTTTGAGAAGCGACGTCCCTGGTTCCGAGAGGTCCCGAAGATTGCAGAGAACCGAAGGGACTCTGCGGGACCTTCCCTTCGAAAGCTTTTGTCCGAAGAGGGCTCTGTTCGGTTCTCTTAACCCATGTGCAACTCGGCCTGCTCCAAAAGGATGCAGTGGTTGGGTCTATGCTCCGCACGAATTTGAACTCCTGAAAAGGCGGGAAGGGAGCCCGGGGCGAGAAAGACAAAACTGGTTGTTTGGGATCGGACCCTCGTGCAGGAAATAGCCTGAGGCGAGGTTCCTTTTGGAAAACGGGAAGATCCGAGGCTTTGGACTACTTTCTCCTCCCTCTGGCGCATCGCTGTAGTGGTAGCAGGTCCGAGATGCGCCTTAGAACCAGCGTTCGACCCTCTGGATAAAAGAAGCTAACTGGAGTCGGTCGAAGGCCTGGCGGCTGCCTTCCCAGCTGCAACACGCGAGGCTCGAAGGGGCTGGATTTTCGGGGGTTGCGCAAACCCGCTCTTTGCCCCCTTTTAAAGCCGGAGGTCCTGCACCAACCCAGAAAATGGGTTAATCCCGTAACCAGTCGAAGGCTTTGTCTGAAGAACCCCCTCTGTGCTGCGGGACAGAGTGCTCTCAGGCGGGGGAGGAGGCAGGGCAGAAGGAAGCCGAGCTGTTTTTAATTGTTCGCTGTTAATTGGAGCTGGCACCGGCACCTCTGGCAGTGGAGCCGCTTTGAGGCCAGGCGAACGGCCAAGGGAGCGCTGGGGCGCCTCTTCCCGCCGAGGCAGGCTGGGCCGCATCCAGCGGGGAGGGGCTGCCGCAGGGCGTGTCGTCCCTAGCGGCGGGGGAGGAAAGCTTGCGCCTGGGGCTAGCCTTGCTTTGAAGCGGGCAGCTAGGAATGCGATGGGGGGAAAGGGGGCTGTAAGTTGGAGCCTCCTTCTCTAGGAGGAGGTTAAGTAAGGCAGCGGCGGCTTGCTCCGGAGGGAAGCAATCTTTCCTCGCCCCGCAGCCCTAGCCTTATTTCAGAGCGAAAGAAAGTGAAAGTCACCCAGGTGCTTCTGAATAGTCTCATCTTTCCCAAGTCACTTAACTCTCACCTTCGCAAAGTGGCCCTTCCAGGGGCAATTGGATTGGTTTGCACTGTTTAATGCAAAAAAAAAAAAAAAGTTTATAAAGAGTAAAAGTGTAAGGAAAATTCGGGAGATATTTCTGAATGCGTTCATTTCACTGGGCTTCAGGCTTGAGTTGCTTAAATTTCAGGGCACAGATATTTTAATTATATTTAACGACGGGCTTAGTACCTTCAATTTTATTTCAGTTTTTTCATTTCTGCTTCGGAGCGACTCAGTTTTAGGAACCAAATACTCCTCTCGAGAGAAGGTATTAATACTGCCCTTTCCGAGAAGAGGAAAGCAAATAATTTAGAAAATAGGGCGGCAAGGCCCCAGACTGGATAAAAAGTGACGCCTCGCGGCTCCTAACTTTCTCCGAATTACGTCATAAATCCGCTCCGATTTATTTCTGGGGTGGGGGATTGTGCAGGAGGATTTCCAGGTCGATCGTTCCCAGAATCTATTCAAGAAGAGCAGTTCGATAGCTGCATGTGTGAAGTCTGACTGGAATCGTTCATTCGTTTATAATCGTACTGAAAAATAAGGACAAAAGCAAACCGTCTACTTTTCCCAGCAAGAAAGCTTTAATGACGACTGAACGAATGCTGTATTGCTGAGAGCACGAAATATTTCCATGCAGATAAAGATACTTTTAATAAGATGGTGCTAAATAAATTTTAGACAATTAAATGCTAATCATAATGATTCCCCCCCCCCAATTTAGCATAGTCTGAAGTTAATGAGTTTAGAGCTAGTTTGGCCTAGTCTAGTGGTAAAGACATCAAGCTAGAAAACCAGAGATCATGCATTTTAGTCCCACTTTAACCATGAAAGCCAACTGGAAGACCTTGGGCCAGTCACTATCTCTAAGCCCAATCCACCTCAAAGGGTTGTTGTTCGGAAAATAGGAGGAGGAAGATATGTTGGATATGTTCACTGCCTTGAGTTATTGATAAAAATAATAAAGGTGGGATATAAATACATACAGGGTTCCATTATTCAATTCCAATGGTTTTCAATTAAACACCTCATTAAATCTTTCCTAGTTTCCTAGAACATGATGTAAATAATTCTGAGACTGACTGGGTTGTGCCACAAATTAGTTTGGCCCATTTCATTATTTGAGGTAGAAGTAGGCAGATTTTTTAATCATCACAAAGAAATGATCAGGCCAATCAGATTATCAACATATGGCTTTTTTCTATTCTGTACCCAAAGACATAATGTTATTTTTCTGCTTTATTATTGGAATTCTCAATGTTAAGGAAAATAATTTTTTAATTCATATTCATCCAATGGTACTGTGATGTTACACATTTATGGGAAAGGTAAAAAAATAGTTAGAGACTACTATCTATCTATCTATCTATCTATCTATCTATCTATCTATCTATCATAATATATCTAGGTAATTTGCTTTCTGTCATCCAGTTTTCCAAGAGATGCTCATCAAGATTTGATGTTGAAGGAAGACTGCCTCTTTATTTCCCCTCATCCCCAAATGCATGAAACATTTTTTGTAATATTTCTGATAAGCAACAACTTTAATCTGGAATTCTATTGATGCTTGAATAAAGTAGAGCTTATTTCTGGGCTATAGATTAGACATAGTTCCCTTCTCATGTCACCATAATGACATATTTCAGAGAACTGGAGTTTTCGCCCCAGATGAAGGTCTGCCTTCCACAAAGAAAATTAGATAAAAAATTTCCAGATGGAAAAAAGATTGCTATATTTTAGATTGGGGGGCATGCCTGAATATAATGCTTGTGATAGCATGTATCATCATGTTTACTCACATATATCCCAGTAGTTGCATCCACACTTACCTTGACTAGGATATATCTCTGATTTGAAACTGGCTTTTATTTGATTTTTCCTCTGCATTTGTAGTGTAGACAGTATGGAAAATTGGGTGGGTGGGGGGAGCTTAGCAAATCATTTCTATAATCAAGAAAACCATATGGTTAAGTCCATGAAATAACCAAGAATTATGGTAAGCTTGGCTCAAGGGAGAAATGACCATTACTCTGTACGGTAAACAAATTAAAAAATAGTTTTAATTAGTGATAACACAAATTAAATCTGACAATCATAGAGAAATATAACCTTTCAGGCTATGCAATCTGATTTTACTCTGAAAGAAACTTGTCAGAGTTTCCAGAGAATTTTAGTATTTCACATGGTCCGATTATAACTTAATTCTTCTTGCCTACAATTCCATACTCCTTCCCCCCCAATTCCAAGTCACTAGTTTAATAACTGAAAGTCCAAAAAGACCACATGCAAGTGGTTATTATTAATGCATTAACTTTAATAGTTAAATTACTTTAATAGTTTTGAAGATGTCCATATTCTGCAGATCTTTGGGAATAAGTCAATCCATTCCTTTCTCAGGAGAACACATGTGGAGTTTCAGAAATGCAGCAATTAATTCAGTTCTAACTTACATAATCCTTTCATTTGGCGAAGTAGCTTAAAACATCCTTTTTCCCCCCATGATAAATGTTTTGTGCAAGAAAGACAAAGTTTTGGGAATGATGACTTAGAGTGTTTAAGGGGGGATAGAAAATGAGGTACACAGTAGAACAGAGATTGCAACTGAGAATGAAAATGGATTGTATTTTTTTCTTTTTTCTTTATAAAGCTGGCTGAATAGAATTTATGTGGCACTTGACTGCCCCCCCTCTTTGCTCCACTTCCATTTGAGTTCTGCAGCTAAAAAAGGCTTCACATTATCTACTGGTTAAAAAAAATCATAAAATGTTAGCTCTCAATGTCTTTGAACTGCCAAACAAATGTAGCAGTGACCTCTGGTGGCTTTTGAATGGAGAAGGCCTGCTCTTGGAGTGGGGGAGGAGAATTTTTGTGTACCGTTTAATTTGGACATGCTCCTGGCTATTGTGTTAAATTGAGAGAAAAATATATTTTACATATTTTGGTAGGATTATTTTTCACTTGCCAAGTTTTCTTCTATTTAAATTAAAACAGAAGTAAATTGAAATTTATTTTCTCCCACTTCAGTAATCTTTGAGATTAATATGTAACTTCTATCCATTATTGACAATACTGAGTGAAAATGGTGGTAAATTGTACTTTGGGAAATCTATTGCTGTATTGGCTGGGAAGGCTGCTTATTGGATGTGAATCCTGACAATCTAAAGTCTAGGTTAGAAAGATTTAGCATATGTATCCTGTTTCACTATGTTGCAATAGTTAAGCAAAGCAATTTTTCTAACTCCCATTTAAGATCCTTATCCTTTGTTGGATGTAAGGCATTCTTCCTTTTCCAGCCAGTTGAAGCTTGGTTTAGATCTAGTTTCAATATGCATGTTTATAAAGATCTGATGAGGAACTGGCCTGCCAATGGAAGGTCTGCCAACGGAAAACTCAAGGGGTGGACAGCATAATGCAACAGTGCTAGGATATATAAAATATACAATTATGTTTGTGTATGACTCTCATTAAAAATCAGTTAATTATGAGCTATCAGTTAAAAATCAGAGGCAAAATGGGTATTTGGCTTCTTTGTGATGGAGTACATTATCCTGAGCTTGGGAAAAATATATGTTGCTTCTGATAACATGCCCAATACATTATGTTAAACTACCAGTCATAGATACCAATTAATCAGTTTTTTTTATGAATAGATAATTTGTCTTGCCAGGTTTTATGAGGGTGCTTTTTATATCTTTTCTGGCTTTTGGGGGGTATTTTCACATGCAATGCTATGTCTACCAAGTGCCTTGCCTAGATTTTGCTTTTATCAGAAATGTGGTCTTCAGGAAACAGAAGCTTTTCATGATATGGAGATAAATATTGCCAGGTAGCTGCTATAGATAAAATCTCTTTATGAAGGAACATCTAAGTGATAGGGTAGTCTAATTCAAACACTGGCAAACCTGCTGACTTCTCACAGAAATTTACTTTGCTTTTACTAATATGTGCATAAACCCACATTACAGTAGCTTTAGTATTCATTTGGATTTCACCAATGATTTTCTTTCATTTTGCTTTTCTTTAACAGGCATATATTTATACTATATTTACACACATTACTATCTAATTCATTCACAAGACTCTGGGTGACTATTATCTATGAAAGGAAATCATGGGTGCTTTCATAAATGAAAGTGTCATGCCTATTAATAAACCCTCTAATTGCTCTGTCTTCTCCATCTCTACTCAGAAACAGACCTCACAGTATTGATTTTGACTTTCTTCCAAATGAGTAAGTTTAGGAACTCACTGCCTGTTTGTTAGCAGTAGTTCATGAAAAGTTCATAAATTTCCTACTACAAAAAGCAAGGGGCAAAGAAGCAGTGCCATTGATAGTTTTATAACATGTAAGCTGCCTAGAGACACCTTATACGGGAGATGGACAGAATAAAATGTAATAAATAATAAGTTGATAAATGCTGACTCAAGGTACTGACTGAAGATATGATTCCTAAAGATCCTACTTCCCTTTCCATTTTGAAAGACGTTCCTGGGGATATCACTTGGAAAGTACTGTTTTGCAAAAAGCCAGCAGTTTTGGAAGCAGCAGTTCTCCATGCTCTATTGCAACTCCATCAAAGAAAAACAAACGCTTTCAATGTTCATTTGTGTGGCGATAATAGAAGACCAGACAACAACTTGGGTGGCCCCATGCCAACAATAGGTGTCTGCTTTAAACTGTAGCCTTTGGCTTGCTTGCTTAAGACCCATATGGCCGAAGGGATGAAAAAAAGTGTTCCTCATTCTTGGTACATAAAATTGTATTTTTGTTTTTTCTTAAAGGAACAAGAACAACTGGGGTGGGGTGGAAAAATAATCCTAGATTATTATAAACCATCTCTAAAGGAACTGTTTTATGTAGTGGACATGGCAACAAGCAAAATGTGAGCAGCAATGTTGATAACTGATAGAAGGTCTTCTATGTCTGACTATGTTTTCATCTAATGGTAGAAATTAAGTAAAACATGGAGTCCACACAAGGATTACCAATATGGAAAAGTTGTACTCTAATTATTCTCAAAACTGAAACAAAAAGGAATTAAGGCTACGTTCTCTTTTTGAAACTAAAAGAATTTGGATTATATTCTCAGTAAATGAATGAACTCATATGCATTACAGAAAAGAATTAATGAGGGTGAATGCCCCCCAAAAGCATGATTAGCCCTGTTAACTGTTAGGAAGAAGGCAAAATAATATAGCAAAAAAGAGGAATAACTGGGTGTTGAAATCTGGTACCCCGAAGAAGAGCATTCAGCATTGTTCATTTTGTTGTAGGCACATCATGTGGAACTTAATCCCAAGTATATTTTGTTGTGTAGGTGGAAAATGATTAATACAAGTCTAGTTTGTTCTGATTCATTTTTTAAAATCAACGTATCTTCTAGTGATGGAAAAAATAATTATCTGCTCTATTTGATTATCAACTTGTAACTAAGGAAATATGAAAGAATTTGCACGACCTAGTTCTGGATAAATGTAAACCATGTGTTTTTTTAGATTTCAGTCCAATTAAGCTAGTTAGTACTAAAAAAAAGGTTTACATTAATGATAGTGGGCAGAGCAAATGTTCAGCACAAAAATCTAGTAATTGTGAGATTTTTTAAAAGAAACGTCTCTTTGTGCAATGATGGAAAATATCCAGGATTAAATAAAGGGATATCATATGTGAATTCAGTGAAGAAAGCAGGTAGAATGAAAGAGATGGCAGGACTATATAGTGTCAGAACATTCTGAATTCAAACACCTTCCCCAAGAGAAACTTTCATTGATTTTTCTAGTGAATATAATAGGATTGCAGCAGCAGGTTATAGCATATTATGTTTTAGAGTAAGAGCTGAAAAATGAAAAAAGTGATTAAACAAGTGATTTTGTGTGGCTTTCTCTAGTAAAATACCAGCTTTTTCTGATCTACTGGTAATCTAGTTGCAGGTGGAAATATACAAAAGCTTGAAGAAAATTCAGTCTGCATACAACATCAATGTTTTTAGTTATAACTATCCTTGGATTGTTGTCCACTTCTGTAATCACAGAGTTTTTTATTTTTATTTTATTTGGTTTGTCAATTGCTTACAAAATAATAGGTATAAGTAAAAACATAGTTATGAATACATGGATACATATAAGAAAAATGAAAGAAACAATAGGACAGGGACGGTAGGTACATTGGTGCGCTTATGCATGCTCCGTAAAAACAGTGATAGTATGGAAGTGTCATAAATGAATATACATATTTGAATATAAATACTTGAACATAGTTGAATATTCTTGTAATAGCAATAGCACTTAGACTTATATACCACTTTATAGTGCTTTACAGCCCTCTCTATGTGGTTTACAGCATCAGCATATTGCCCCCAACAATTTGGGTCCTCATTTTATCCACCTCAGAAGGATGGAAGGCTGAGTCAACCTTGAGCCTGGTGGGATTTGAACTGCCAAACTCTAGGCAGCTGTCTGCAGAAGTAGCTTGCAGTACTGGACTCTAACCACTGTGCCACAAAGGCTCCTTTTTTCATTTTTATGGCCAGTATTAATGTTTGATAGAGTAAGGAGTGTGATAGAGGATGGAGTAATATATTTACATGTAACCCTGTAGCAGATATTCTCTAAACTATGACTCGGCACACTTCAGAAATGATTCAGAAGAAGCTCTTCAGAATACACATGAGTGTATTCTGCTCCTTTCTGGTGTTTGTAAAAGCAGCTCCTTTATTTCAGGTTTGTATGAAAACCCAAAAAGTGACAGGCTGCTTTAGTGAATAGAGGAGAAGTGCTGTGCTAATGTGAGGGCCGAAGTGCTTTTTCTGAATCATTTTTGAAGCATACACAGCCCTATTGTGCACTATATGTTGTATTTACTTTCAAATTATTACTGACAAGTAATTGCCAAGGGCTGAGAAACATCACAAAGACAAATATATGTAAGGATTGCTCCTAAGTCCATGCCAGTTCTTTTCCTGTGAATTTGTTACATTAGAATTACTTTAGAAGTCTATTTTGAACTATACATAAATAACTCAGTAACTTAAAACTGAGAAGAAAATGACATTATTAAAAGTATACATAATGCAGAAATGCTTTAAAATAATTTGGAGAAAGAGGATTCTAACCATCCGGGATAGCAGATATTAAAGATTGTGGGCACTTGGTTCCAAGCTATCTGAGATATTTTCAGGATAAAATGGAGAACAAAAATCTTTTGCTAAGGACAGACATCATGAAGGTCAATGGGTCAAGAGCTTGTAGTCTGAGCTGTTAATAGGCAAATTTGTCAACATATTGTAAAAATTTCATTTTAAAATTTTTATTAGTCACCATTTTTATCAGAAAGGGTGGTAAAAAATCAAATCAATGATTAAATAAGCAAGATAGAAAAATATGGCAATGCATTGTGAAAAATACTTCCTTTAAAAGCTTATATAGAAATTATCTTTCTTTTGGTTGCCTTTAGGGAGCACTAAGGTCATCTCTGATTCTGTAAGCTCTGACAAGTTCTGTGAAATTGTTGTTCGTGATCAATGGACTGTCAGCTGTTTGAGGATTTCAAGTAAGCAAAGCACAGTCCTGGGTCATTGAACAGGAATTATATGAGTTAAGCTGTTATTGTTATGTTTTATAGATGGCCAAATGGGGCTGAGAGTCTATTACTTGCTTATCTATTCTCTGGAGAGATGTGAGGTATTTTGCGCAGGCAGGTAGATGATTGGGAGTTTCTGGTGGGTCCCCATATATATACTGGGTGGACAGTACTCCTATTTGTGAGACATGGCATTTGCACACCAGTACTGAACATTGTTGGACTGAGTTTAGGCAAATCCAGAGAATATTTGGCTTTCTAAGGTAGTAAAAGTTAAAGTATCTGCAATTTCTTTCTTTCTTTTATTCTGTACATTTAGCTGATGTGAATGTTCAAGGCACAAGAGCTCCCACATAAAAAGAAGAGAGGTAACCCCAGGATTAATGATGAAATATGCAGTTGATTTCTCAACCATTTGGAAAATTGAAGGCTATCCAAACTTTCTTCCATTTTGAAATTCTAATTCTTATATCAAATAATTTTCCCCCCATTGCACTGAAACAATTACAATAGTGCATTGCTGAGGGAAGTTGTTCAAGGCCAATCTCATAATTTGGTAGACTGAACCATCTCAGAAAGCAGATGCGTGATGCCAGGATCCAAGGTCACGAGCTGTATCATCTGCCATAGACCTTAAACTAGCCTGCCATCCTTAGATAGAGTGAAGAATGGTGTTCCGTTGCCACGGTTAAAATAGGGCAGAATATGCCATCATTTTATTGTGTTCAGGCTGATATCTAATGACTGAAAATATCTAGTGTTCTTGTTCTGTTAGAATTTCTCTAAGTGGCTTTGGAGCACAGGCCGTCCTTGTTTAGTGATTGCCTCATACAACAACCTTTCACTGTTACGATAGTGATGAAAAGATAATTTTGTGACCAATCCTTGCATTTATGACCTTTGCAAATCTGTAAAGCAAAGAAAAGCTGAAGTAAGATTATATGTACAGTCACGGTTTCACTTAGTAAAGTGACCGTTTCACTTAAAGACCGAGTAGCCCGTCCCAATTGTGGTTGCTAAATAAGGATCACCTATATAATGGAAGTGATTTAGAATAACAGCAAAGGCTTAATTTTTTTCTTTGTTCACCTGCTGCTAATGGAAATGTAACCAGCTATTTCTCATTCCCTTGATATGAGTAGTATTGATATTACAGCAACTGCTGATCCTCTTGAGAGGAAAAAGGCAATCTCACTCTTAACTAGCAGTTTGGCAAGCCATCGCTGTTATAAAAATATGACCTGTCCATTCCTTCCTCTTTGCAAACTACTATAACACTGATGTTCCTTCTCTGGAGAAATAAAATTATTTGTGTTCTCCTGACTGTACCTTAAAAATGAAGCTGTGCGGTTTTCTTCCCTTAGCCTTTGCAGTGGATTGTGCTACCGTTTAAAAACAAAACAAGAGCACCATTGGCATCAATGTATTTGCCAGTAAACTGCCATCGGATTATTATGGTATGAAATGCATCTGATCAGGGTACAAGTCAGCTAGACAGTTGAACAGTCCCCTTTGATATACTATTCCATTTTCCCTTCCACTTATTTTCCCCATTTTATTTTCTATATGTCAATATTCTTTGGCCTGTTCTGATACTTATGGCCTTATAATTGCCCTTCTCTGAAGAGATGTTTTAATCTATAAACCAGCTTTCAAAAACATCCCCACCTCCCAAATAGAAGGTAATTGAGGAATATCAAAATTTAGAACTGTTCAACAGCAGCAGTAAAAGTGATGCACAAATTAATAATAGATCAGTAGGATACTATATAAGTTATTGGTTTGGAATCACTAAATGAAGAAGTTGCTACAGGTAGTCTTTGACTTACAACCGTTCATTTAATGACCATTCAAAGTTACAATGGTACTGAAAATGACTGTTATGACTATTTTTCACACTTACGACCTTTATAGAATCCCCATGATCATGTGATCAAAATTCAAATGCTTGGCAATTGACTCATACTTATGACTGTTGCTATGTCCCAAGGTTATGTGATCACCTTTTGCAAACTTCTGACAAGCCAAGTCAGTGGGGATGCCAGATTCACATAACCATGTAACTACGGTTAATTTACCAACTGCGGTGATTCATGTAACAACTGTGGCAAGAAAGGTCATAAATGGGGCCAAACTCACTTAATGTCACAGAAAAACATAAATGTTGGTCTCAATTGTGGTCTTAAGTTGATGACTACCTGTACATATTTTTGTTTGACCTTCACTGGTAATTCTTCCTCATGTAATCAGGAGCATCATGTCACAACACAATGCACATTATGTAAAAGAGAACTTGAGCAGTTTGGTGTAAGTTAAGGTACTGAACTGGGAGTTGGGAAATCTGGGTTCTGGTCCAGCCTTAACCATGGAAATGTCTTTAGGCTGGTAACCTCTTCCTAGCCTTGGGAAAAATGCAATGGTAAGATTTCCAAGAATGCTGCATGAATTTCTCCATATACTTGCCAGAAGTCAAGAATGATTTAAAGACTACAAATGCTAACTGAGAACAGATGTTCTGTACAAAGTATAGAAGAACCACATTTGATTCAGGTTCAGAACCAATTGATGCCTAACCATAGGCATCTTCCAAAAATTAATGAACTAAAAGAACTTTTTTCATCTTGCCCTTTCTTAAATGTAATGGTATTACAATGTCAGTAGTTCCCAGTAAGCATGAAATTAATGAACTGCTAGAAATACTAGGAGCTATAGAGTTGTAATCCAAATATATTTGGTGGGTATAACTATTTTTATATTTAGTTTTCTTTCTGAGGACCATGCTTTTGGCCTTCAGATGAGAAAATGTGTCAAATACTAAAAACCCCTCCCCCACTTAATAGAATTATCTTCTTTTAAAAATAATTCTCATGTGATTTTAAATATCTCTTTCTGCTGCTGAAAAAAGACTTACACAAAAACATTTGTTATCTCTGGCTCCCTAGTATTTTTCCAAATTATTTTTATTATATTCACCGAAAATACTTGTTAGGTGGGAGTGGTGAAATAAATTTATAAATCCATTAAACCAGCATTTGCTGGATATTCTTTTACAATGTAGTTGAGAAAACAGTATTTCAGTTCTGTTATTTTCTTTTAATAGAAAGCAAATGCAGTCATAAAATGCATTGTCTTCTCCCTCCATCCCCCCTCCCCTCTCTCTCACACACAAATCTGTCTCCATGGATTGATGTAATGTGTATAATATAATCTATGTTTTCCATCAATGGGAATAGCTATACTTTGTGAAAGAATTCCAGCCACCTATTGGGAAGTTTATTCTGTTCCTGCATGATGGTAGTTTTGTTAAATCATTCCTGAAAAGTGATACACATTTCATGCTTAATAATTAAAAGAAATTTACTTGTATTCTGGTATGGAATGCATTGATAGTTCTGAGTCCTATTGATCCCCACAGGGATTCTTTTCATAAAATCAGGGTTTTAGAAAGCTTCTTATTTTTTTTAGGTAACTGGCTCATTTTTATCTGCGCAACTACAGCTGCAATGTTAGTAACAGCTAAAAAGCCAAGAGTCAATGGTCTACAATTTACACTTTTCTCAATGATCTAATCCTGCTGAGGATTCATGGCGATGGTACAGCTAAAGTAGAACATAAATCTATATAAAAGTGAGTTTACACAGAGCTATAGCGTCCATACGTACTGAAGCATGAAATAAAAAGAAACCACCACTTGCTGCTAAAGTGGCTCCTAACATGTGATTATTGGATTCATACACTGTTCCGTCCTTTTTTCCAGCAGGAACTACATATATAAAAATGTGTTTTCATCATATATTACCTCTTAATTTGCTTGTTCTTAATAGTCTAACAGTTAGAATTTATCACTTTAGTACCAAGGCTCAGGCTTGAGTCAGAAGGCAGAAAGCACACCTTCTACATGAGAAAACAAAATCCTAGTGCTCTCTCCACCATGGAGCTGCTGTTCATTATAAACACCTGGGGACTGGTGATAATCCTGGATGAGGTCATGCTTTTCCTGAAGGAGGTCTGTGGTGCAAAGGTCTTCCTGGACTTGTGGCTATTGTTCAAGCAGCAAATAGAAGTTGTAACTAGGGGGATTTCATCCAGGTTCATCTGGTATGCTAGTTATGGTCCATAACTGTTGGTTATGGTCCAGATAATTATGATTCAGGATGTTCTGGCAATGTTAATTTATGTCTGCCTAGAGGCTGAATTACAGGAACGTGCTCTCTGTGGGTTGCTTTTGGAGATGACCCAGAAGCTATAGTTAGAACAAAATGCTGTAGTTAGACTACTGATGGGATAGCCACTGTGAAGTTACATCTAATTTGAAATCACTGCACTGGTTACTTGTAGTTTCCATACTCAATTCAAAGTGCTAGTCATAACCTCTAGAGCCCTGTTGAGAGAAGCTCTGACACATATCAGGCTCCTTGCCCAAATCAAATCTTTACGCTAAGTCTGGTTGTTGAGAAGAGCTCTGTTGAATACCCCATCTCCTTGTGTGGTAGATGCAGCATGGAACAAAATACATGCAATTCCCACTCGATGGAACTCTCTGAAGTGGATCTTCCTCCTTGCTTTTTGGACGCAAACTAAGATGATATCATACCATTGTGCCTTTGGTCCAAACGGATTAAAGATGTAGTCTAAATATCTAATAAGAACGTGCTTTTTATTGCTTTATTCAGGATGGGCATGGGCTGCTCCAGATTTGATTTTTCTTCATGTGTGTAGGTGAAAAGAAAGTGTGAGCCCAATCCAGTAATACACAATTGTAGAGCTAGTATTCTTTCTATGGAGAAATTAGATTGATGACAATTACAGAAGAAAAGTGATGATGAAGAAAAAAATAGAAGTAGATTTCTTTTCTTGCAAGCTTTTCTCTGCTGCACAGCATCCATGTCTATTTGGATAAAGGAAGCAGCTAATAGGCAGTAGCTTTAATAATCTCCTCAGAGTTGGCTGAGCAAAGTGTCAGAAGGACAATAAAGAAAATTTGAAAGGCCTCCTTATTGTCCTAGAGAAACCTGTCTTAAAAATAAAGTAAAAGGACTAAAAGTTGGCAGGCATCCTTAGCAGATGGTGCATTAATGTATGTTTTAAGGAAACAGCCATGTGGCTGCTTTTGCATTTTTACTGAATCATCACTCATCCCGTTATTTGGTTTATCATTTAGAACTAATGCTGAATGAAGCAGTAGATTTCCACACCATACCATTTCCAATTCAGCATTGTGCTGGTGAAAACTATTTACCCATACCAACTTTAACGCTTCTGCATCTCAAAAAATATTCTATGCTAAATAAATGCATCAGGAAAAAGTATACATTACTTTTTTTTCTGATGGCCAACAGTAAGAGGTCGATGGAATTTTAGTCCAGAAGATCTGGAGGGTGCTAGATGCCTTCTCTTGTATTAATTCAATTCAGAAAGAGATGCTATGGATTGATGGCTCATGTGTCCGGAATTGGGTAAGTATCATTTTTGGATAGACTTCTGTTCTTCCTGGAGGAGCAGAAGCATAAATAGTATTTATATTCCTCTAGATTTGTTTCTATCACTCAAAGATCTAAGTGGCCTTAATGGATCATAATATATTTGGCCAGTTTGCAACTGAACAATTAGCTGACCTTTTCTTTAGTAGGGATGGCCTTGTACTTCTATTGGTAATCCTTGCTTAAGGACAGTCATTGGGACTGGCAATTTTATTACTAAATGATGCAGTTGTAAAGCACAGTGTCATGTGGCTATGCCAACTTACTACAGTTCTGTTAGGCAAATCCATGCAGTTGCAATACCTGTGGCCATGTAATTGCTATTTGTGACCTCCTGCTGGTTTCCCCATTGGCTTTGTTTGTTAGAAGCTGGTAGAGAGGGATACAAACAGTGATCACATGACCACAGGATGCTGTGGCGATTGTCATTGCAAGCTAGTAGTCAAACACCCAAATCATGACCACGTGACAGTGGGGACACTGTAATAGCCACAAGGAATAGTCATAAAACCCTTTGTTCAGCACTGTCATAATTTTGAATGGTTGCTGAATGAGTAGTTAGTTGCTGAATAAGGACTGTCTGTAATTCATTTTCTGGTAATTTTCTGGTTAGGTGACTGCAGTGTAAGTTTGCCCTTGAACTATTTGAAAGCTTCAGGTAATACTGAGTAGAGTAGCCAGACAGCTAAGGGAGCTCTAGTAGCTTCCTGGGCTTCTAAAATGTAGTTTAATAATGACATTCAAAGTATGAAGCCCTGATACTTGGGCACTGGAGTGCCTCTCTTAGTGTGTATTTGCCTACCCATGTTTTGTCATAAGAGCTTTACATGGGGACTTGGGGAGGACCTTCTCTGTCATGGCACCTCACTTCTGAAAACCCTTTTTTTGAGAATCTAGGAAGGAATCAGTTTTGTTTGCTGTACAGTGCCATGCCATATTTAATGGAGAAAAAAATCTAACAAAATGAAGATTTCACCCTTTTCTTCACAGTTCAAAGGGAAAGCCCATATGAGGAAATTGCAACTTAGAGAACCCCCAACATTACATCCTCTATCAGTTGATGATCTCAACATTCCATCTCCTTCACAAAGGGCTTCCCAAACTCTGCTGCCTACTAGTCCTCATTCCAGATATACTGATCAGGACCTGCCTAGTTTCCCCAAATTGGCCAGTAAATCAGATCCTTAGGATTTTCCACCTTGTTATAACTCTAAATTTTTATAAAATTTTTACTTTCCCATGTTTGGGGTAAAGCATGCATCAAAATAAAGTGTGGTTCTTCTCATGTTGTGCCCCTTGTCCAGACTATTTCTATGAAACATGTAAAGGTCTGCTTTTTATTCTTGCATTTGGGTCACAGCAAGTGATTCAGGGTTACTATTATATTAAAAAACACATACTATTCTCTTACTCTGTTATGTTCATTTTTGTTTTTTAAATTATATTTTATTATTTTATATTAGGATATCTTATAGATTATATTCTACTTTCACATTTTTAGAAATAAATAGGTAGCAGGGAACAAACATCCAGTCCTTCCACTTGTCTGGAATATGTCTAGGACTCATTTTCTTCATATTATGCATATAGTACATTACCATTATGTGATAATAATGTTGTAATCTTGCAATGGAAGGAAATATGTTAATATTATATCTTAGGAGTTTTTTGTCCATGTACACATTGCTTATTTTCAGCTTTCCAATTCTTTTTTTTTGTTGTTTGTTGTTTTCCCAAACAGGTTGTAATGAAAATGAGGCAGACCATCTGGACAGAGACCAGCAGCCTTATCCCCCATCTCAGAAGACTAAGCGTATGCGTACTTCTTTTAAACATCACCAGCTCCGTACCATGAAGTCCTACTTTGCTATTAATCATAATCCAGATGCTAAGGACCTCAAGCAGTTAGCCCAGAAGACTGGACTAACTAAGAGAGTTCTGCAGGTAAGAAGCCTCTGCTATAAATGTCTTCCTTCCATTCCTTTCTCTCTATTTAAAAATTGCAGATCCCATACATTTTCCTTCTGCTATCTTAAATTAGCTGACTCCTCCAATAGATAAATAGGTATTCATTTCCATATTCAGATCTTATCCTCTAAGGGTACTGAAGGTATATTTAAGTGGGCAATTATGCTTCCCTCCAGAGCTACTGCTCTCAGGACTGAAGGAGAATCAATTTTGTTTGCTCTGATTGGGATGGGAAATATGTAAAATACACTGGTATCCTTTGTAATTAAAACAGTAATTGGATATTGAATGTAAGGCAAATAATCTATTTTACTGCATTTCTCCATTTTTATTAGCCAGAAGTAACCTCATGAGTCCTCTGTGTCAACCTGAACTGAGTTTTATTATATACAGTCAACAATCCTATGGGAGTATTTGTTGCTATACTGCATCATACTAGAACACTAAGATGATACGAAAGAAAACATTTTGGCCTAATAGTGTCACTAGCAAGCTGATTTAACACTATACATTGAAGATTTTCTGGAGGACTGCATAGAGAACATTCATAGACTTAATTCCCACTACTGAATTCTGAAGCAGTGCAGTGCAGCAATTAATACATCACATGGGATTTGTGTTGTATGTAAAGTGCTTTAATTTGTTATTTTTGGATTGCTCTGTAAGATGTGAATGTTTCCTAACATAGTTGAAATATAAAACCCAATAATTCTGGAAGAAGTTACAATATTTTTAACAGATACAGGGTTCTGGCCATAATATATAATACCTTTAAATGGTTTAGATCATTACTTGTGGGCCAATTCCATTGAAGCCAAGAAAAATGAGTGGAAGGAATTTAAGTGCAACTCTGTATATCAGAGATTAGTGATCTCAACATAACTAGTTCAGCTTTGATATAGGACACACAGAAACCACATAAGAAAAGTGGTGCATGAATTCTTTAATAATACTTTCCATGTTTTTAAATGATCATAAGAGTTTTTAGTGGAATATTTATTACACTGAGATGTTACGGCACAAGTGAAAAACAAAGACAACCATAAGTGCCCATTAAAAGGATTATTTGATAGTCTTAGTGAATTATCATTGAAAGAGTCCCCAGATAATATAGCAGCAAGTGTGATCAGTGCATGTGGGGGAAGGAAAAGAAAGGTAAAACAAAAAGCCCACCATCCTTAAAAATGCAAACACATGTAGGAAGAAGTGAAAAAGACAGGGGGAAAAAGACAGTTAAAAACAAAAGATAACGTTGGTAAAGAAATCAATTGGGATTGGTTTGCAGGTTTGGTTCCAAAACGCAAGAGCCAAATTCAGAAGGAATCTTTTGCGACAGGAGAATGGGGGTGTTGATAAAGCTGATGGCACGTCACTTCCGGCACCGCCCTCAGCAGACAGCGGCGCTCTCACTCCACCCGGCACTGCAACCACTTTAACAGACCTGACCAATCCCACTATCACTGTAGTATCATCAGTGACCTCTAACATGGACAGCCACGATTCCACGAGCCCCTCACAAACTACCTTAACAAATATTTTCTAACATTTGATTTCAAAATTCTTCTTATTCGTTACTTCTGCTTCTTCCTCTTCTTTCTCCATTATATGATTATAATTACTATTAATATTATTTGCAACATTTTTTAAAAAAATAAACAACACCACAATATATTTGGGAAAACCAACTTGGTGTGTAGCACCCACAACCACTTGGCAAATGAGTTTGCAGTAATAGAAGTCTATTATAATGCAACATGAACTTGTCTATAAATTGTTGTTGGATTTTCTTTTAATCATTGCCTAATTAAACGGAAGGTTTAAGTGCCTCTTAAAATTGTATGTTCCTTATTTCCAGAATTTACTGGGGGCAAAATGGTTGATATATTAATCAGAAAACTGTATTTCAAAATAAATAGATTAGTGTTTATTTTCTTCAAATGATTGGCATCTGAATCATAAAAAACATACAGTTATAAGGAAATCCTGCTGTGCAAGGCTGACCAAGCCCTTCTGGTATCTGATGCAGAAAATCTAAAAATATTTAACACCATAAAATATGCCACTTGAGATAACAGTTCCTTTTCCATATCACATTACTCGACCCTTAAGTTCAGTGGACTATACTTCTAAATCAAGCTAGACATACAACTTTAAAAGCAGGTATTGGCCAGTTGTCAAATATGGATCAATAAGGATATTTGTTCTAAGTCAGGTGATCTGTGTGATTTGCTTTCTTTATTCTATGGTGGTTCCCTGTAATTTGGAAGCTGTCTTTGATATGTTTGCCATGTACAAAACCTTCTCAATTTGCATTCTACCGTGTCATGATGTGACTTGGGTTGGCATGCCAAGCTAGTGGTAGTTGCTTTTGGCATCAAATTATATGACTGACCTGCCACTTACAAGGAACCAGCATAGCCTGAAGAAAAAAGTTGTAAAGAACACAAATTTCAAATAATATACACATTGGGATATATAGAAGGAACCACTGAGTAGGAAGAGCCTAAAGAATCAAACTATCATGCTCTGAGATCAGTTCTTATAATGTTATTGCACATCAGTTACAGATGTGTGTTAAGACAGTTGTTTTTATTTATCCTGAGACAAGGCAGACTACATGTCCTATAGAGGAGTCTCGCTCATATACAGGTCACCTAATTAAATCACATATGGATTGAGTATTAACATAATTATGTCAGAGATATTTGTGATCTGCCTAGCCCAGCTGTCTGGGACTGTTTCCACAATTAATTTTTAGAAGCCAACATGCTTTGACCATGCTTAATCAATGCCAGTATTTCATACTGAAAGGCTGCCCAGGAATGATTTGCATTTCAGATTTTTAATCCTCAATTTGCAATTCAGAAACTTACATTTTGTACTTTCTTTCATTTTCTATGCATACAAAAAAGTTGTAAAAGTTTTGTTTTGAGACTGAGGTTTGCACAGTTTTTGTTAGGCTTAATATGGGTGGGGAAAAACAGGCGAGGGAGTAGTATGCCCAGGTAATAATAGGTTCTAGCCCCAGAAAACATGTGAATTCTTCATTTATTAACTGGCTTCTATATGATGCTTTATGCTATAATGTTTAAAAGCCTCTTCAGGTATATAAAAACTGATAGCCTAAATGTGAAATTCTATTTTCTGCATTTTCTGCCATTTCTAGCCCATCAATATCCTTTAAAACAAAAGGCAATTTATTTCTGAAAATTTATTATATACAGGTAGTCCTTGACTTATGACCACAACTGAGCATAACATTTCTATTGTTAAGTGAGACATTTGTTAAGTGAGTTTTGTCCCACTTTATAACTTTTCTTGCCACAGTTATTAAGTGAATCACTGCAGTTGATAAGTTAGTAACCCGGTGGTTAAGTGAATCTGGCTTCCCCATTGACTACCAGTCAGAGGTTGTAAAATATGATCACATGTCCCTGGAACACAGAAAAAGTCATAAATATGAACCTGCTGCCAAGGATCTGAATTTTGATCACATGATCACAGGGATGCTATAAAGATTGTAACTGAAAAATTGACATGTCATTTTTTTTTCAGTGCCATTGTAACTTTGAATGATCAGTAAACGAACTGTTGTAAGTCGAGGACTATCTGTATAAGAGCTTGAGTGACCAAGGAATTAACAGGATTCATGTATCATACTAAACCATTGTTTAGTGAATAAATTGTAACTTATTGGGTTTAAGTTAGTTAAGTGACAACCTCTTCATTTACAATCTATCACAACAAACCTCACATATCATATTAAGTCCAAATTAAACAGTATGGCTTAGTGTGTTATAGGAACCCTATCACTTATTCCATATTTTAGCTACATTATTTTTCAGGATTTGTAATACCCCAGCTAGGTCTACATACATATGATGAATAACATTTAGACTACATTAACTTTTCAGCTAACTTAGGCCATTTATGAATGTCAATCGTTAACTTTCTGTCCTGCAGGCTAGTAAATTGTGCTGGAAAATAGAACAGCCTCAGACAGTATGAATGTTGGTTATGTGTATATTACACAAGCTTTTTTCTAAAACACATTGATCCTAGAAACATTTGCTTGGGGCTAATCCCTATTCAACTGAACAAACACTATAGTTTCCAGCTTCATCTGGTTTGCAGTGGGACTGACAGCAAAACACTAACATACCCAAGATTAAATAATAATCCTGTTGATTTAAAGGGAAGAATTAAATATCTACTAAATGTCCTATGGAAATAAAAAAGATTTCAAAGTACATAATTTTTGCTAGATATTATCAGTAGTTCGAGGCTAAAATTTTTGCCCTCTTAAAATGGTAATGCTTTCTGCTCTATATTAATTATATCTAAACAAGAGGGTTTACTCTGAGCCTAGTGGCTTGGGGATTGCAGCCATTATAGTATCTGTCTTGGATACTGGTTTTTTTCCCCCTTAATAAGTATAAATCCAGCATGTGAATATTAAACACTTTTACATTTCAGTAGAACAAAGTGGAGTACTATAAATCTAGAAAAATAATCATAATCTTTACAAAATTACTACCGTTTGTCTTTAAAACATGCATTTCCATTATTAAAGTAACTGTTCAGATTTTCTACCATTTTCAGAAGAAGATGGAAATAGGCAAAATATAATTTCTTAAACTGTTTGAACAATTACTTAAATATATTTATTCTTGGATGTTTTGAACATACTTGCATTTTTTTCTAACCTGGGTAAATGCTGGCCATTTTAATGTATTAACTTCAAAAGACAAGTTCAGCAAATATGTGAATAATACTGTGCTTCTGTCATATTGTAAGTCTGCCTGTTTTAACTCACTGGGAGCTTATTTCCAAGTAAATATATATATATTGTAATACGCTAGCTACATGGAACTTCACCTAGGGTTAATTTGTGTGTATGAATTTATAATTAATACACAAAATAACACATACAGAGGTAGACATACTGCCCGAACAGACTCACAGCCACATTTGGTCATTCTAGCATAATTCAGTGGAGTTTAAAAAATGTAGTTTTAATGTGACTGAAAATCAGCTCCATTGAACCCAATGGAATTAATTTTTGATTAGACATTATTTGGATTACCCTGCATACAAGTTTAATTCCATGTTGGATGGTGACCGCTCCCCCTACCTCCGTTTTTTTTCATTAAAAAGGCAAACAAAAGCTCTTCTCTTCCAATATGAGAAAACACTTTACATTAAAAACAAAATCCTTTTGAAAATTGAAATTATCGGAAGCTGCCAAACTCAGAAGCCTTGTGGATGCATTGCTGATTGGAAACACCTTTCCTAGTTTACATTTGCAAGTGGTTCATTTTTTTTAATTTAAGCTAAAGTCTGAATGGTCTGGGCAGTGGTGAATGTTCATTTGTATCCTTTCTTCTGATAAAACACTAATTAAACAGGGGAGACTTTCCAAAAACTGTCAAAATCATGTTTTGGATAGATTGTTAAGAATAACTTTTGCACAATGTTTTATATTTTATGCATCTTCTCTTTATTCTCTTCCCCTTTCCTTTTGATCATACCTCTCTTATTTTATTTAAAATCTTTTTAATTGATTATTTAAAAGTGGGGGGGGGCTTGATCTCCAATAATGAGTGGATACATACTGACAGTTCACTGCCCATATTAAAGTGCATTATTCTAACTTTTGCTCAGGGTTTTTAGAAAATTAGCACAGAAAAGTAGCTTATTTTTTAAAGAAAAAACAATGGAAGAGATGTTAACACTGTAATGGAGAAAATGTGTCTTTGTTGTTATATATTTAGCCAGTGTGGTCATGATCTTCTAGAAGGCTTAAGGCTGCTGACCTAAAGCACATTTAGAAGGAAGGATGTTCAATTGACATGAGTGGAATTTACTTCCAAGTTGATATAGTTAGGATTGAGGTGCCAATCTTGGACTTTTCATGTTACTATTACCTTATGGGCATTTACCACTAACCAGACCAAACAACCTTGGAAAGGCTGAGATCTTTATTAATACACTTTTACAGGTACAAAAATTGATACATATAAATTTTGTTCTTTGACAGAACAACTATATGGTACTATAGATCTACTTTATTAAGTAGACTTCTTATAACTCAGTTCTACAATGTGCCTTATGCTATAACTTGGGAGTAAGCTTGTGGAAAAAAAATCAGGATATATATGTGTTGTTTGTTAAATTAACTGTTTTAAACCCTTTTGACACCTCACTAGTTTTGTACTGTTTTACCTCTTATTTCTGAAACTCTTTTTATGGTGTAACCTGGTAGAGGGGACAAACATGTCATAGAAAGCAGTTGTGCACTCTTTCGGATATAGTTGATAAATTCAATAATCTTATATATTGAGCTTCGTGTTTATAGTACAGTTAAGTGGTCTAGCAAAGTTGTCCATGTTTTCTTTGTTTTATTGAAAAATGCATTGTATAGAAATTATTTCCCCTAAATATTTATGGACCAAACAATTGTGATATATCCTATTAAATTTGTGTGAATAAACCATTTTGAATCAAAGGAGTTTTATTTACCATCAGTTTTCTTTTTTAAAAAATGGAGTCTTTCCTGACTGTGGCAGTGTGTTGTGTTGCTTTACAGTATGTGTGAATTTGTGTGAAGTACTTAACACATTAATGGGAATCTTACAGCAATTACAAAATAGGATTATTTCTAGCTTTTGTTTAATAACAATATACCTGATGTTAATTTAAGCTTTCTATTTTTAAAAATTGAAAATAATGCTCCACTGATTGATATTACAACCCAATATTAGGTTGCAGTGTTTAACAATATAACTCTGATCCAATGAGCTCTAGTTGAACTTAATACCAATGAAAAGTTGGACAAGTTAATTGTAATTAATTTGAGTCCCATTGAATGCAAATACAATTAGCTTGAGGTGGCTTAGAATGGGAATTTCATTCAAAGTCATAGAGAGCACAATTTAAAAATTTAAACCAAATTAAGTCTCATTAAATGGAATGGGACTTAAATTAATATTGATTCAGTCCATTTCATTGTATTTAATGAGACTTAATCACAAACAACATTTACTGGGTTGCACCTGTTTGTGTTTTAAGAACAGGTTGGCATATTTCTTTTAAAATCATTAAAAAATAAAACCAATACCAACCCCAATCAAATAAATCTAAAACCCAAAGCCCAGAGAATATAGGAATGGAAGTAGTAATTGCATGAAAAAATAATAAATAATTATGGTGAAATGCATCACAATTTAGTTGATAGGTATATTGAACACAATCTAAAAGTACAGACCCCTAAAAGCCAGGTTGCTCTGTAGTTTAATAAATTGTCACTATGATTTCTTTCAGGGAGAACAAATCTTGGGGCATTACAGCCAAACATCCCGACGTTTGAAAATTCCCTAAAGTATTAAAAGAAGGGGAAAGTTTGATCGGAAATCCACTGCAGTGAAGACAAAGACAATATTAGGTTATGATAAATCATACATTTAAAATTTATTGAGCCAAATATAATTCTATAAAGACAGACTCAATGTCATTTCCTGAATGTTAACACGACATATGTGATTTGATGGTGTCTAATTAAACACTTGGAGGCTGTGTGTGACATCAGAGCAACCTGGCAGAACTACCCAGTCCAATTTGAGATTTTTCCTTTTTTATGAATCTATTTAAACTCACATTTGTCAAGCAAAAATACCTGTAAAATAAGATCTAAAACCTGAATTCATTCATACTGCTTGCCAATGTGTATTAGTCATATATGTTCGACGGCATTTTTGGTAAATTTAGAGAAGTTTCGCATTTAAGATATTAGGGATCAACATTAGTATTATTTGTTTCTGACTTAAAATTTAAAGCAACCTGCATGCACTTTTCCATCTGTCACCTAGAGTGTACTTTTTCTGTATGATGCATTTCGCGTTGATGTTTCCTGTACAGTAGTTTCATTAATAAATATTTTACTTGATGCAAACTTAGTAAACCCAGATATAACTGCTGAAATTATTATTATTATTTTTACAAAATCTTTTTTTACAAAATCCATGCAGTAGATACATTCTGCACTTTCACAAAAGTTTTTGGAGCATATGAAAAAAAGAGCCTGTTGAGCAACATAAAATTACTTCCTAGATATCCTTCTGATTTCCTTTTTATTTCTCCCCCTGAACAATTAATATAATCCATATCAGTCATAAGGGCATGATCCAACAAATTTTCAATTGTTCCTGACATCAAGTAAACTTTAGAATGTTTAAATTTGATTAAATTGTATTTTGATTGTTTAAATATTAAAACAAGACATTCCTGATCAATGGCTACTAGCTTCCTGCATTCCTGTTAAAACATTTGATCCATTATTTGAATAAAAATCAATATGTCATACTATGAATCATGTTAATTCTTAATAAGTTTACATATCCACTATGCAATGAAGAAAATCACTTAAGACTTTTTTAAACATTAGTCTCCACAATATTAACCTGTGCACCATTCAAATCATTGGTGAATTTCAGCTATCACAATTGTTATTTCTTTATGAATAAAAACCTTGCAATTGTTAAAAGGCATAATTTCCTATGAAATATTAAAAGAACTATATCCTGTCAAGCTGTACATCCAAAGCACATGTTAATTTATTTAATAGGACTGCCAGCATAAGAAAAATAATTCTTTTCATTTAAAACAATTTTTCGTAAGTTCAAATGAACCCTATGTAAACAATGTAACTTTTATGAATGATCTGACATTAAAATATTTCATTTATGTGTGCATGCTGAGCATTTTGAATGTTTTCTTAAACTCCTTCATTTTTATAAATAATGGGAAACAAAACAACACATTACTAAACAAGCCAGAACAAAAATTGCATCCATAAAACAATGTTATATTTCTGATGGTCATAACATTCAAATTGTTTGCAAACATGTTGTCTATAAAAAAACCTCTGGGAATTTAAAACAGATTTTGAAAACA
>NW_020769321.1:22683137-22707530 GCF_900518735.1 Pseudonaja textilis | reverse complement strand
TCATGGTAGAATCATGAGAAAACATTGTCATGTTTTAAGGAATTTTACTCCTTGAAATAAAATCTTTACTGTGTGGTGCCTTAAACTGGTACTTTTGACACTGAATCCAGAATTTCAAGCAAGGGCTTTTTCAGTCTAATTGTAAATGACAAGAATTGAACTTAAAGCTTTTGGTATGCAAAGGACATGTTATATAATGGAAGCATAGCTTTCTATTTTGGACTGGAACTTCTGGTAATTATGAGAAGTTTTATGAGAGTCAGCCTGGTGTAGTGATTAAGGAGCTGATTTAGAGACTAAGCGACTGAAAGTTCTCCACTTTAGGAATGAATTGGTTTGGGCCAGTTCTTCTCTCTCAGCCCAATCTACCGCACAGGGTTGTTGTTGTGTGGAAAATAGGTGGTGGAAGGAGTATTTAGATATGTTTGCCGCCTTGAGTTACTTATAAAGTGATAACGGTGGGATAAAAATCTAATAAATGAAGTATGGTTCAAAATAACTGAAGAAGTATCAGGCTGAGAAAAGCTACCGCAACTGACTATGAAATTACATTCATACTACCTCTTTCCATTCTTTCATGCTATAGTCTAATGTGAATGCAATATTCTATTTTTCTACCAGCAGCAATTTCTAATTATCTATTCTCCAAATCCAGCAAGAATCACATTACTGAGTGATCATAAGATCAGGCAGGGTCAACGGATTATCTTATAATCAAATGTATACTCAAAAATAGTGCATCGATTAATTTTCATGTATTCACTTTCATGTTGCAGAAACAGCATGAATACACTGAACATTTTCACATTATAGGAATTTTGGGAATGCATTGTCAAAAAGGAGATGTACTGGGGAAATATAAGAACAACTGCGGACAGATACTATACACATAAAAAGTGCATGTACTAATTATTCATACAATTGAAGAAATAAATATTGTAATGTAGGTATCATACATCTCACTATAGTGAGGAAGATGGTGACCAAGTGACCAGATTCTCTTCCCATTGAAAATAAAATGGGTCTGGATGATTGTTCAATCTGAGGATGCTATTAAGTACATCAAATTTACACTGTAGTAACTAATAATTCAAATGAGCCAAGTAGAAGCCACTGCTTTAATTTACTTCAGTTACTGCAACCTGCTCTCATATCATCTAAAGACTTGGAAAACATTGGTTTGTTTTGTTTGTTTGGAAGCTACAGAAGCCCGATTTGGCAACTTTTCCTTTTTTTGCTGGGATTGTGCCTTTTTATTTATGAACTGCCTCTGAAATCTAGGCCTTCTAATTCCTTTTTCTAATGCACTTTCTACTCTTATCTCCAGTTTTCTCAGTCTGTTTACTTCCTTTAACATTTCTAAATATTCAGTACTTGGCTGATTGTACATTTCTTTTCCTTTACCAACTCTGTAAAAAACTTTCCTTTTTCCAATATTTTTCAGCAGTAACTATCTTATATGTACCTCACTGTTTCCCTCAAACAGCATGGGCCTCACATTGTTTTCTTTGCTTGTTGTCTGGAATTTGGCAGTAATTTGTGTTCACAGTATTGTTTTGTCTTCTTTTTTCTTTGTCAATTATCTTTTATATATTTCCTCTGTTGTTTTTAAATTTCTTTAACCCCCTTTAAAAGACTTTTTCCTCAGATTTTCTTCATTGCTCAGATTCCTGTCCCATCTTTTTTTCTTCATTTTTTTTCTGTCAGGAAAATTCCATCTTCTGAAATTTATATTCCATCAGCTGTTGCGATATTTCTTTTTAGGAATTCCTATCAGCAAGAGCAATGTTGAATGTTTAATAAGCAGAAGAAACAAGAAGGAAAAACAAGTATTTTCTGTTTTAAATGCCAAGTAAAACATCCAGTAAAGCAGAATGAAAAACATTAGACTCTAAAATGGAGGGAAACAGCATAGCTAAAGGTCATTTATATCCACATAGGCTGGATTCACATGTTCCACTAGACCATTTTCAAAACTGGCCTTTTGACTGTGCCACAATTGGAAGGGTGTGTACTTCAAGCCAAGTCATAAACCATGGTTTATGAACCACAATGTTAACAATAGTATGGCTTAGTATGGATGCATTTGAGTTGCAGCCCTGCAAAATTTGGATTTGGCATTTTGGCTGAGGGAAAAACCTCCCCAGTTCAGATCTCTACTACCACATTGAAAAAAAAAGGCCTTGGGGGGTAGGTGGGAGCAAACTGGCTAGGGTCTCAGCCTTTCTCCACTATAATTAAGAAAATATCATAAAAGAGGATAGGTAATTCTCTTTTCTGAGTGCTCTGAGTTCCACATGGAGATGCATCACTAGATAACTCATAAAGCAATGATTTAATTGAATTCACAGCTGGATGTTTGAACTCTGCTTGGTTGAAAAGTACTACATTAGACAATTTATGACTGATTCATCTTACTTAAATCCACAGTAGCCTGTTTGACAGGTTCATTTATCTAGCCACAGCATTATTGAGAACTGTATTTCTTCTTTCTAAATATATGTATATTAGGATGAGACACTAGGAAATGAGGTGATTTACTTGTTAAAAAAACAGAGGTGAGGCAATTGCCCTGAATGACTTTGCTTCATATAATGCCTGTTCTCCAATATAAGAAACCTGTTGGAAATGAAAACAGATTAGGAAATCCCTTTTGTGGAGAAGAGATTACTTTGGCAAAGGAATGCAAGTACCATTAGCAGATAAAAATTATCAATTTGCTTACAGCAATGCTGCAGGAGTTCTTTCAATGCTTATTGTTTTCAACAAAACAAAACATCCCTGCTCTGAAAATATTTTCTGTTGTGCACTTTTCTTGCTTGTACACTTCCAATGTTGCATAGACTTGTGCAACCATGGAATATTCAGGCATTTGCCCAAACATAGCATTTTCAGCATTTTTGTGTGTCTAACCCTGTCTAATTTCCATTAGACATCTAAAGTAAATCAGGGATGTTTCAAGAGGAAATGCGATGAATGGAAAGTGCCATGTTTATTATCTCTCTCAAAGAGTCAGAAATGAAGCAGGAGCCACAGGTAAGGGGGAATAATTATTATTTTATTGCACCACCACCACATGCCTGCTTATATAAGGCACTTGACTTTTGCCCACTGGCTGGTGGAATGGCTTCTTTCTGGCTGCCCAATAAGCCCTCTGTATTATGGTGCTTTAGGATGGACAGAGAGATTGTTTTCAAATTATTCTGGATTAGATTATTTTGGAGAGTTAGCAGGATGGTTTGTGTCACATTGAAGATGACTTCAAGGCCTGTTGTGTGACAGGTTGAATGTATTTTGTAGTGGATATAACAACAGACCTCAATAGAATTTCTATGCTGTTTTCATATGTTTCTAAGGTTCACAATAAGAACAGTTTCAAACTGATTTTAAACTGTTTCAGACTGCTTGGTAGGTCAGAATGATGGTGGTATGAAAATGCCTTTCATTAGCAATATCTGACACAATGCTCAATTGTTTGAAAAGTTGATTTGGTACCATCAGGATTAGATTCTGAAGAAGCTGTTCAGACTGGCAATCAAAAGAATGAACATAAGAACTCCCAAACGCAACAAGACCCATTTACTAATAGTTGAAATAAATTAAGTAATACAAATTACTATAGTTTAAATAATCTTTGCTTAATCTTTATTGCAGCAACATGAGAACAAGATATTGATGAGCACAAAGTTAGGGATAGTTGATTTATAGGAAGGTATAGCACTGAAAAATAGTGGAAATGCTCATTCAGAAGACAGACTTTTTTGTGTCACTGCCTATTGCCAGGGCTGACTTAAAAACATTTTGTTGGCCAAGATGAAAGAAGTTAATAACAAGATTCGTCACATTCAATATATATATAGAAAGCAAAATAAGTGGTAATTGAAACATTTCTTTTCCCACCACTTAAGAAAATAGCACCATAGTGTATATTGTATGGAATGAAGAGGTCTGTCCTCAACTTTCTTACCATGTCCAAATATCTGTCTCTAGAGACAAATTCTTTACTCTTAATAGTAGAGTTACCCTGATATCTTTTAGTGAGTATTTTTTAGTCCTGTTGCAGGAAAAAGAAGGAAGTGGAAGTGAAATGTTGAAATGTAGAGCAACAAGCTTTTGTAAGGAAGGAGAATTTAACACTAAATGAAAGCAGTTACAACATGCAGAATATTCATTTAGAAAAGTTATAATTTCATTGAATTATAATTTGAAAGGAGAATTGAAAAACTAGATTTCTTCTCCTCTTTCCTGTCCAATATTATAACTGGTGGATAGTAATCTTTTGAAAAAGTATTGCTGTTATAGCTTCAGTTCCTCTTTTAGAATAGCACAAAGGCAATTTTACAGTTTTATTATGTGAAAAGCATAATCTCCTGTTACACGTATAGTCCACACTTGCCATTAATTGCGACTGGAATTTCTGTTGCTAAGCAATGTGGTTGTAAAGTGCAATGTCACATGATCACATCATTTCGTGCTGACAATCTTGACAGTTCTTTTGCTGTAATTAAGAGAGAATCATGGATCATTAAGCAAGGAGTTCCTCACAACTTCTTGCCAGCTTCCAACCAAAGTCATTGTGGAAGCTGGCAGGAAGTTGCAAGTCCTAGATGCTTCACAAGTAGATGGCAGGCAGATTAGCGGTTGCTGTTAAGAAGGGGACAATGCACAGGTGAATGCACCAGCATGCACAAGTGATTTGAGGTTTAGGAGTGGCTACTACCCAGGTGGGAAATACTTACCTATTGGCTTTGCTTATGAGAAGCTGGCAGGGAAGGTTGCAAATCACATGACTGCAGAATGTTGCAAAAGTGCAAACTGGTTGTTAAACACCCAGATTACAATCAAATGACTGTGGAGATGATGCAAGGACCAAAAATTTGACAACCAGTCAAAAGTACCACTAATTCAGTACTGTTGAAATTTCAAACATTCGATGAATGAGTAGTAGGTAAGCGAAGACTACCTACATATTATTTTGCACTGGGACCAGTTGTTTAATATGAAGTATAGCTGATAATAAGCAAGTGTTTTAAAAGGTATCTATTGGAATTGGATGCCAGGCCCTGCCAAATGCAGCGAGTAGTTAAACCTATGGAAATGTAATAGAAAGTCCTCTAGCTAAATGCAACATTGGGAAACATGTGGTTCCTTTAAAGTACTGGTAATAGCAATAGCATGCATTCCAATACCAGATCTGAAAACCTTTCTCATTTCAGATGCAAATACCGCACACCTCTAGTTATGTTCAGTGTATCAAACACAGAGCTTAAGGTCATCTTCCTTAAAGCTAGCATGGAAATTTTCCAGCCATCATCATGAAGGGGTACATCAGGTACAGCCATGCTTCATTTAAGATTAGCTTTAATTCTATCTTAAAAGTTGCTTATGCTCTTCCCAGAATAATAATTTACTCCTGCTTCTTGCACCATTCAGAAAATACTTTGATGTTTTTTGTTGCTGATAGCATTCTGTGCCGTGCTAACATTTTCTTTGTTGCTTCCTCAAAGCATGTTTTCTCCCAGAGACGAATGACATGTTTTCTAAATGTCATGCCAGCCAAAAGATAGCTGAGCCTCAGAATATGTTAGAAGCATTTAAAAGAAACAGTACTGTTTGTAGTGGATAAAAGGAATAAGGTGAAGGCCAACTTTCTCCTTGATGAAATTTTGTTTGAGGGAACATCCTCAGAATTGACAGAAATATGAGAAATCACATTATGAATAGCCAGAAGCCACACTGTGGATAGTTACAAGTCAGCTTTATATCTCTTCTATGAATCAGAAATAACATCAATATAACTATTTCTGAGATGTGGAGGCATTCATATGTGGCATTTTGTTATATTCTGAGAACAGAATATCAATCATTTTCCATAAGTCAGATCTGAAATGGAAGCTCAAAGGTTGCACTGATTTGATAACATATAATCTAACATACATTTCTTAGTAGACAATGGATAACAATGGAAAACTTGCTAGTGAATAACCAAAGATGTGACTAGAAGAATGTATTTCATCAGCTTCCTAAAATCTGATGTTCTTCAAATGAGAATTTAAAATCTATTAATCCTAAAGAACATGGCACAAATCCCAATTCAGATCAGGCCATAGGAGGAAAATGCACAAAAGTGTCAGTATCCCATCCAATTTCAGTTTCAGTGTTCAGGTCATTTGGGTATTCCTGTCATTTTCCTTCTTTGAGGTTTGGTGTTACATGATATTAGTAACGAGTAGAATTTGATTATTAAGTTGGGTGAGAGAGAGAGAGGAAAAGAATCAGTCTGTTTAATCAAGAACTAGATATAGTAGAAATAGAAACTTTTTCACATTAATTTTAAAATTTCTTTACTTTCAAAATACCTATTGTCAGAATAGAGTTTCACTGCTCAAAGTAGTATCAATGTACTAGTCTACAAGCTTATATCAATATTTCATATGTGCCATTGAATCATGGTTGAAAAAAGGAAGTTGTCAGCTTTGAAATTCAGCTGCCACATTTAATGGAAGGGGTGGGGAGGAGTTGAAAAGTTCAGGGTTATTCTGTATGCCATACTAAGAAATTCCAGTTGCAGTTAATTGGTTCTCGTGATTTATGAAGTGGGAGGAGAAAAGGTAGTTTCTGTGTAAGCACGAAAATACTTTCACTTTGGGAAATTGCCTTAGATGTACCAGATCTATTCCTAAATAAATCAATTGGAGAGAATATGTCTCGGGGTGATTGATATCATGGATACTTTCTGTATGCCTTACAGAAGTTAGTATAAAATATCTAAATTGAGATCTATTTTTCCATGGGGCAGGTGGCTGAGTTGTACAAATTTCATAATATTTCTTTAGATGAAATCACAACTGGACAATCTGTGGCTATAAGACACAGCATATAATTTCAATTCCTCTAAACAAGAGATAAATTTTAACATTTTTATTTATTTATTTATTTGATTTGTCAATCACTTACAAGATAATAAGTATAAGTGTAAACATAGTAATGAATACATGGAATACATATAAGAAAAATAAAAAGAATCAATAGGACAGGGACAGTAGGCACATTGGTGCGCTTATGCACGCCCCCTACAGACCTCTTAGGAAAGGGGAGAGGTCAATAGTAGACAGTCTAAGGTTAAAGTTTTTGGGGTTTGGGGAAGAAACCACAGAGTCAGGTAGAGTATTCCAGACATTGACCACTCTGTTGCTGAAGTCGTATTTCCTGAAATCAAGTTTGGTGTGGTTAACCTTGAGTTTGTATTTATTGTGTGCTCTTGTATTGTTATGGTTGAAGTTGAAGTATTCATTGACAGGTAAGTCATTGCAATGTATGATTTTATATACTGTACTTAGATCGGACCAAAGGCAGAGTACTTCTAGGTTTTCTAGGCCTAGAATTTCAAGTCTGGTGGCATAAGGTATTCTGCAACGCGTTAGAGGACTGTAGAACTCTTCTTGTGAAATGTTTCTCGACTTTCTCAACTGTGTTAATATCAGATACGTAATGTGGGTTCCAGACTGATGAGCTGTATTCAAGTATTGGTCTAGCAAATGTTTTGTATGCTCTAGTTATTAGTGTAATATTACCAGAGAAAAAGCTACGTAAGATTAGGTTAACAACTCTTAACGCCTTTTTGGCTATGTAGTTACAGTGAGCTCTAGCACTTAAGTCATTAGACCTACTCCAAGATCCTTGACAGAGTTTGGATCATCAACAAGGTCTTGACTATTCAGCCTGTATTTTATTTTCTGATTTATTTTGTCAATATGTAGGACAGAGTATTTGTTTGTTGAGATTTGAAGTTGCCATTTGTTTGACCATTCTGATACATAGTTGAGGTCTTTTTGAAGGGTAGCAGTATTGTCTGTGGTGTTGAATAGCTTTACATCGTCAGCAAAGAGAACGCAGTTGCTCTTAATATGATCAGAGGTCATTTATGTAGAGTATGAAAAGAGTTGGTCCTAGAACACTGCCTTGGGGGACACCACTTTTGACAGGTACAGAATTTGATAGGACGCTCCCAATTTTGGCCATTTGTTGTCAGTTTGACAGGAATGCTTCTATCCAGTTATGCGGGTGTCCAGAGATACCATAAGATTTTAGTTTTAGGAGTAGTTTTAGTTTTAGGAGTAGTTTGTCGTGTACCACTGAATCAAAGGCTTCACAGAAGTCTATGTATATTGTGTCTATTGCTTTGCCCTGATCAAGTTGAGTAGTCCATATGTTTTTGCAGTGTAAGAGTTGCAGATTACAGGATAGTTTTTTCCTGAAACCAAATTGTTTATTAGAGAGTAGGTTGTTTGTCTATAAGTTGGAGGATAATGATTGGTTAATAATTGATTCCATGACTTTACAGGTGACACAGCATAAAGAGATTGGTCTGTAATTTTCAACTAGGCACATATTCTGTCCGATCCAATAGATAGAGATGGTTTTAGATTGCATAGTGCTTTTTTAATGTTGTCTTCTATACAATCAATATGTATTAGATCATTGTAGTTGTCTGTGGTTCGACTAGGAAATTCTGGGCATGATCCATTGCTGTTTACAAATACTGAGCCAAAAAATGTGTTAAAGGTTGGTTTTAATGGTGTTTTCGTTGCAGTCTTTACCATTAGGTCCTTTCAGGGGTGGGATGGACCTTGAGTCTTTTAGTTTGTTGTTTACAAAATTGTAGAAAGTGCAGGTGGAATTGGTGCATAGAAGGTTTTCCTCTTGTTTAATGTCATAATTGGTGCATTCAGTTTTTATCTGGTGGCATAAATTTTTGTATCAGCTTTTGAAGTTGGCAACGTGACCAGATTTGTTTTTCTGACAAAGTGATCTCTTTTTGCATTGAAGCTTTCTTATTGTTATGTGTAATTTGTTTTTTCTGGTTTTGGGAGTTGTTATTGGTACATATAGTTTGATGACTCTTTTGACTTCAAGTAAAAATATGTTGCAATGGTCTTCAACAGTATTGCATCCAGAGAACAGAAATTGCCAATCAAGTGATGAGAGATTGTTGTCTATAAGATCATAGTTGTCTTTTTTGAAGTTATAATTGGGGATCACATTGTTGTGTTGATTTTTGTGTGGATGTATGTTGAGACAAAAGTCAATCATGCTATGGTCACTGTTAAAAAAGGGTTCTTTAATTTGTATTCCATAAATTGAATTCAAACTATTGCAGAAGATGAGATTGAGGCAGTTGTTAAGTCTAGTATTTTTGGTTACTAGTTGTTCTAGTCCCAGATTTGTTACTGCATTGTAGAAGGTTGCATGTATAGGTTCAGTTTTAAATTCATTTAGGGTCCAGTTAATGGTAGATTGAAGTCACCAAGAAAGATAAAAGTGTGTGGGCAGGATGTTGCCCATGTTAGTAATGTATTTAGCTTGTTTGCATGTTCGATGTCATAATCAGGGGCTCTGTAATATAATAAGAATCGAAATGTGATATTTAAGGATAGTTCACAGACGATGGTCTCAGGAAGAGCAAACTCCTGGATAACTTGGATGGTTTTTAGATGTAAGGACTTTTTATAGAAAATAGCAACACCACCCTCTCTACGGATTTCACGATCTGATTGATAAACATGATAGTCTCTTACTGTGGTAATGGAGTCATAATGGAGTCAGGGAGAGATGCATTGATCTGATTAAAATTATTTCTACTGTCTCTGTAACCTACTACTGAAATCATAACAATGCTGGAAAGTCAAAAAGTGAAGTTAGAGATAGTATAGATGAGACGAAACTACAGATAGTCTATGCTTAGCAATGATTCAAAGTTACAACAGAGTTTCCAGAGTTATTTACAATCTGTTTTCAAAGTTCTGACAACCAGATCCCTCTTCCAGAGTTGTGATTACATTTTGGGCTCTTGGCAACTAGCTTGCATTTTCATCCTGCAGTCTTGTGACTGTTGTTTTTGGAAACCTTTTTTTTTGCTGGTTTCCAATGTTTACTTCTAGTTTCCAGCAAAAAATGCCCATTGGTGAAAACAGATTCACTTAAAAACTGACACATTCATTTAATGACTACTGTGTTTGCTTAACAATCATTTGCTTAATGGCTGCTGCAAAAAAAATTGTAAATTTGGGCATGGACCATGGTGACTAGCTTAATGACTGCCATGACTTACAACTGTAATTTGGGCTCAATAATGGTTGTAAGACAAGGATTACCTGTATACTAATTTTGGCATTTGATCTAACTCCCTTCTGTGCACCCTCCAAGCAACTAGCTCTGAAGTTACCACCCAAAATATTAATAAGAAACAGTACTGTTTATTTAGAAAAATAGCATGACATTATCTTCAAGCAAGGGATGAAGATTATTGAATCATTTTTGTTTTTTTAATTTGCAAGAATGTAAATTATCTATTGCATAGTAATTCTCAATTCAAGTAAAACATGACCAGATGATGTTTTGATTTGTATACATGTCAGTAACTACATGGCTGCTTTCATGTTTGACCTCAGTCCTGCTATATGGCAGAAGAATTATTATTGTTTAATCTCAGGCAAATTGGAGTATAACTTCCAGAAAGCACTTAAAAAAGCAAAGCAAATCTTGCAATAACTTTATTCCTACTGTCCTTATCTTTTCCCACATGCTCAAACCATATGGCTATCTCCTGACCTGGCTCAGCAAGTGCTTATTGTCTGCAGTCTAAGTCCCTGTTCCTGAAAAAGCTTTTCCAAACCATAAATGCAGAGCTGTGATTCACAAAGTAAAAGTATGGGAAGTGACATTGCATATACAAGTCTTCTAGTTACAGGACATGCTGGAGGAAGCTGTTGGAGACAAAGCACCACTCTGAGATGAATACTACTACTGTGACATGATGCACGTTGTTGAAACAAATGAAGAAGGGCTTTGCACAGTCCTAATAGTGAGTATTCTAAATTGGACACAGAAATCAATCAATGTAGGTATTCAGCATGGGATTGAAAGGTACTTCCAACCACTTGCTACTTACTCTGGCACAGATTAGGCCTACATACCGGTAGCTTGCTGAAATACAAGTCTATGCTTGTTTGAAAACATAAAATATCTAAGGAGTGCTTCAGGGTAATGAATTGTGGCCTCTGCAGTCCATATTTCATTTCTCACCCTGTGAGAAGTGATTAAGGTGACGCTCAGTGCAAGCCAAACTCACAACGTCTGATCACATTATTTTCAATTGTTAGGTGAGGTTAAAACTTAACTAGTAAACTTTACATTTTGCTTGTCTTTGGTCCAGAGGAATTGTTACAAGATGCAATGTTAGTTAACTAAAGCTACATTTTGTTCAGACTAGAGAACATATATGATTATTTTATGCATAGATTTTACCAGGGAAGTTTCACAATGACAAGTATAAGAAAAAGGGTTTTTTAAAAATTCGCTTAAGTTATGAGTCAATAAAAATCAAGTAACAACCAGAATAAGCAAAACTGTCAAAATTAAGGTAGGCAGCCAGCATCCTGCCTCTGTTCTATACTGCCCAATGCTTCTCAAAATTGTACCACCAAAATTTAATGGCAAACTGTTGAACAACAGCAACGCAATTTGCAGCCGATTTTTAAAATTGGAAATAGAGTAGGAGTGTTACATTGGATTAAAGAGTCTATAAAAACATTATTCTGAAAAAATTGGAAAAAATGTGAAATTCCTGACTCTTCTGATGAGGTTACATCATCATCACTATTGTCTATTGTAGACCTTGGCAGTTTAACTGGCAATTTTTGTCCAGTTAACCTCTAGTGTGTTGTCTTAGCATTCGTCCCTTCAGTCACCAGGTCAAGAATTATGCAGATCGTAATGTTAAAATATTTGCTTTAATCATGTTCAACAACTGCATATTTAGACTATAACATTGCAGTGATCAATGCAATCTCTCCCAACTGGTCCAAAATCATCTGAACTCTTTTCTGTCATTTGGGTAACTCCAAGTTGTGAAATACTATTGAATTTTCTTATTAAATGATTCTAGAGAAATGCAAAATGTACTGCTGTGAGGATGGAGCATTTGTCAATGCCAGTTTTGAGACTGTTTTGAGGATGGTTCAATAATGGAAGTAAATTCTCCCAACCAGGAGTAAGTCACATGTTACAGATAACAATGCTAGATTTGGCATACACTAAACAAACTTTAGGGCCTCCCATTACACAGATTCTGACTGAACTTTATTTTACATTAGTGGTTCCCAAAGTGAGCGGTACCGCCCCCTGGGGGGCAGTGGGATGACTTAGGGGGGTGCTAAGAGGCAAGGTGGCTGGCAGGGGGGTGCCAAGAGTCAGCAGGGGGGGCACTAAGAGGTGGCAGTGAGGCGCTGGAGGTGGACCCCTCGCAGGGGACAATTCAGGGGTGAGAAAATATCCCGCCGCTGCCGCATTCGAGCCAAAGCCCTGCAGGATCACCCCATTGACTTGCATGCTCTCGTGCAAGGGGCTCAATGGGGTGATCCTGCAGGGCCTCGCTCCGAACACACCATTGGGAAAGGAGAGCAAACCAGAGTGCCTTTGCTCTCCTTTTCAAACATCCCACTGCCGTCATGTTTGGAGCGAGGCCCTGCAGGATCACCCCATTGAGCCCCTTGCACCGGAGTGTGTAAGTCAGTGGGGTGATCCTGCAGGGCCTTTAAGTATTAAGAATTTTTTTAGGGTGGAGGTCTGGTCCAATGGATCCTGTTTAAAGCCTCAACAAAATGTGAGAGCTTCCTGATAGTCTTGGCCATGTTTCATCCAAAAACTTTTAATTAATAGAAGCCAAAGATTTTCAATGTGCTGGCAAAGATGCTGGCAAAGATGTTTCAATGTGATAGAGGGCCTCTAAACTAGGCCTCATTTCAATCTGATGCATCAGGTCTCTCTTTCTCTCTCTCTCTCCCCCTCTCTCCTCCTCCCACTCCATTCCCACCCCTCTTTGTTTGTCCCTTTTTCTTTCTTTCCCTTTTCTCTTTCTTTTCTTCCATCTCTCTTTCTTTTCTCTCTCTCTCTTTCCCTCTCCCAGGCTCACCCCATTGATTTGGTGCACCGCTCCACTCTGACTTGCTTGGGCAGGTCCCTCCAGTGCAGCGGGCTCAATAGGGTGGACCTGTGGGCCAGCACCTAGAATGAGGCAGTGGCGGCACGTTTGAAAAGTAGAGCAAAGCCAGAGGTTGGCAATTTTTGCTGCAAAGAATCACAAAAGCTTCTGGGCTGTGCACAAGAAGAGACACAGATGTCAATGCAATTCAGCAACGTAAAATAAAGAAATACAAAAAAACCCAAATCAACAAGAATTGGCAAAGCATCTCTGATTAGATTCTATTCACTTCTAGAATCTAATCAGAGATGCTTTGTCGATTCTAGTCCAATGACCTGCTCCAGCAGGGTTAGAAGTGTGTGTGTGTGTGTGTGTGTGTGTGTGTGTGTGCATGGGTGTCAAAACTCCAAAAACAGGTCAAGTAGTTCTGGGGAGGCCAGTCATAAATTAGAACACTTGCTAAGCAACCGGTCATTAAGTGAGGACCACTTGTATTGGGTTTGCCAGTCACCAAACCATGCCCACCCAGTCATGTGACCAGCAAGCTATGCCCACCCAGTCACGTGACCAGCAAACCTCAAATTAGGCCACACCCACAGAAATTTGAATCCTGCCCCTGGGTGGGGGGCATTGAGGATGAGTTTGTAGCACCAAGGACGCGGTGGACTGAAAAAGTTTGGGAACCACTGTTTTACATAATTGGCTTGAAAAAACAAAAAAGAAGAAAATAATCAGTCAAACTTATAGCAGCCACATATACAGTACTTTCCTCTCCATATAGTATAGATGACACAAATATAATTATGTCACAGGAGTGAAATTCCCTTAACAGTATACATACTTTACAGTAACTCTCAAAATTATCTTCACATACCAGTTGAATGAATGTGTAAAATTTGTAATAAAAAATATTCTAACAATAATGTTAATTTTGTTGGGAAAATAAAGTGCTTCCCTGTTTACATCAAGCACAATTATTGAAATAAAGTACACCGATTTCACAAAATCTGCATCAAGTTATTGCCAAAGACAATATTCAATGTATAAATGAAGAAGCCATATTTCAAGTTGCTTTTGAGTCTGATAACAACATGCTCAGAAGAAAAAGGCCATTTTTCTTCTTGATCAGCTTTTAGCAATTCTAAAAACAAAAGGAAAAGGCTTTCTGCATCAGGCATTAAGGGATGTAGAAAGTCATTTTTGCAAAGTACAGTAACTGTTTCTGTAACAGCTCCTGGAATGGCCTGGTCTGGAAAAGTGTTCTGTACAGTCCAAAGAGAAATGGAAGGTTGTTAGTTCTCTGGAAGACTAGATGCATGAATTTTGTACTGTTCTAAATTTCTGCCTGCAGACCATCAGCAAGGTAGGTAAATAAGTTTTTCCTCCCTCAAAGGAGTACATTTATTGCATTCTAGATGATTCAACCTCTCACTGTAAAAACAGCATTAACCTCACTATCTACCATTACATGGGTTTACTTTGTGTCTGGATAGTCTTCTTAATAAATTACCTTGTTGGCAGATCTTCCTAATTCTGTTTCTCTCTGAAGTCGTGGATCTGTAACTTTTTCCATGATTGTTGGCTTTAACCAATAATTAAGGGATCTACTGTTATGTTCCTCTTGATTGGAACAGTCATTCCCTCTAACCTCTCTCAATAAAGGTTTTCCTCATTTAGCAACTGCCTCATATAGCAATTGTTTGCAGTTAGACTGTCTTGAAAAGGGAACTTTATAACAAATTCCTGTATTTATGACCTTTGTAAATCTGTAAAGCAGAGGAAAGTTGAAGAAGATCATAAGCACACTCATTGCTTCAATCGCTGATCACTTCATTTAATGATTAAGTTTCCAATCCCCATTGTGGTCACTAAATGAAGATACCTGTATTTTTCTGGGTGCCTAGATTCCTTTCCTCACATTCTCACTGCATTCTGGGTAAATGAAATTGTAGTTCAGGTACAGTATAAAGCACATCTGGAGATAGAACTGCATTTAGCGTTAGCTTAAACTAAGAAGATATATAATAGTTAAAGCAGTAGTGTTTTGCATATAATTTACAGTTTGTCTACATGTGTCTAAACTGATATCTAATATATAATTAAAGGACACTTGGTTGTTTTTAGTTTGTTTTTAATGTTGCACTTTTTAAGCATTTTAAAATTAGGCATGTGAGGTGATGATGAAAAGGGGACTATGTAAACTCTTAATGATAAGAACACAACCAGTAATGCTATTAGAACCATAAATCAGCTAACTCTTGGATTATATTTGAAAGTCATGTATGACCCAGCCATTCCCTATCATCGTAAATTACATTATTTCTCTGTGACGGCAACCCACAGTTTCAGATGATTCATTGGTACCATAGCTGTAGTTCTCGCAGCTACCAAAAATAAGGGTTGGAGGCCATCACTTCACTTTTCACTTCTAGTTTATTTAATTTCCCCCCTCTTCTGGATGATTGATCTGTCCCCTATTTTCTTTCCTCCCCTTTCTCACAGCATTATGGACTTTTCAAGAGAGCTGGACATCTTTGCATAATGTATCTAAACTATGATAATTTGAGCCTGAGCCTCAAGTGAAAACTCTGGATTGATTTGTATGATGATTCATTTGTTTGTTTCCTTGGTTATCTGTGGTATCTAATGTTGGTATCTCAATACCAACATTCAGAAGCATTAATCCTTTTTCTATCACCTTCTTTAAAGTCTGCTAAAGAAAACCATTGCTTATATGATTCTGACATTTTGTAAGTGTAAGCACATAAAAGCATCTGAATATATTTTCCAAGGCCTTCATTGGTACTCTGCCAAGTACTAGTCTATGGCATATTTCTTGACTGCTGGTTCTTTTACTGTATTATTGATAGTCATAAAAAGTAGAAGCTATCCTTCTATTTTAATATCTTCATTGTCAATTGTAAGGCTGATTGCTGAACCTGTTGTTACTATTGTGGACATCTTTATATTTAAACTTAGTTTAATGTTTTTTTTTCATTCTGCTACTTGACTTTCATTATTAGTGCTTGCAGATAATTTGCATTTTCAGCTGTCAGACTAGTGTCATCAGCATAGCACAAGTTGTTGATATTTCTTGTTCCAGTTTTAAAACAACATTCGTTTTCTTCCAGTCCAATTTACCTCAATATACTGTATATTCCTCATGTAGGTTGAATAAATAATCTCTCATTTCTTTTCCAATCTGAAGCCAGTGTGTATTTCTATGCTCCGTCTGAACGATGACTTCCAAACCTGTGTATAGGTTATGCATTAGGACAATGACATATTCCGGCATTCCCATTTTTCTAAGCATATTTCTCAGCATGACATGATCCAAACAATAAAGACTTTTTATAATCAATGAAGTGCATATTGACTTCTTTTTAGTCTTCTTTGGCTTTCTCAATTATCCAACACAGATCAGAAAGAATGTGACTTTTCTAAAACTGTCTTCAGTGCCTGGTATCTCCATTTCCCAATTTTTGTAGGGTCTCTTTAAGACTATTGATAACAGTTATCAGAAGGGGGGGAATGAACCCCACCCTGAATACTATGTATGTTGTGAGAAAATTTACTTAAGAATTATAAATAAATTTAGTTAAGAAGAGTTATTTTAGTTTTAGACAAGAGTGGGTCTAAATCTATGGTACCTGCCTCTGGTTAATTAGTTAATTCACTTTTAGAGTATGTTTTACATGCCTACCCTTTGTGACCCAATTTAGCAAATTTTATGAAAAGGGACAGAAAAAAAGCAAAAAGAGCTGTGTCTCAATGATGCTTCCAGGCAACGTTATTTATTATTTACTTTAGAAGGGATCCTCCCTGGTATCTTGGTATATAAAAAGGATTGGGGGTGGGGAGTCGGGGGAGAAGTACTTTCAGACTTGTAATACCCTGTTAATATAACCTTACAATAAAGTAGAATTAACTCCTCTGGTCATGTTTCCTGTCTGGTCTACCTAGTAAGGCTGACAATTTTAAAACGTTACCTTATTTTATTTACTTTCTTCTTCCCAAATCAGTCTTCAGGGCATATCACATTGTAATGCTAGATTCACTTAAGTTACTTCCATGAATAGTTCTGTTTCCTTTCCTTTCCTTTATGTCATTGTTAGCTTTATGTCCTGTCTTTCGCTCAGGAGCACAAGGGAGCATATATACTGTAACTTTTCCTATTTTCCGAACAATAACCAACCTGTGGTATGTTGGGCTGAATGGAGCCTGCTGAAAGTCATCGAATTAGTTTTCATGGCTGAAGGTGGACCAGAATTCAAATTTCCTTAAGTCTAACTATACTATATTGATTCTCCTAAACAAGCATTTGGCCCAGACATATACATAACATTTATATGCCAAGTTCTGATATAACTTTAGGCAAGTGATGCTGACAACAGGGCAACCAGGAAATATTAGGTGCTGGGTTTATCTATATTTTTCAATAGTCAAATGTATAATTTCAATTGTGCAACATACAACAAGTAGTACTTTTTCCTTCTCTTGCTTCCCATATTCTACAGGACTAACATTTCAGAGCAAAAACAAAGAAGAGAAAATCATTATGGCAATGTGCAACATTGTATGTGCAGTGAAATCTTAGCATAATCATGTCATCTGATACTAAAACCAGGCAAATGGAAGAAGGCAAAAATAAAGAAACGAGAATTGGTGATCAATCAGCCATCTTGACTCTACAAAAAAAAGAAAGATCTGGCTGGCAAACAATCTTATTTCTAATGGGCCCCGATATATATTATATTGGACCATAATCTGATGTTCCTATCGCTGTAGTAGTATTTTCTAACATCCTGTGAGGATCCTGGAACTAGATGGCCTTCAGAGTTCCATAGGGCAATTTTCAGGGGTGGGATGCTACCGGTTCTGCCCGGTTCTAAAGAACTGGTAGCTCTGAAGAGCAGCAGACACCAAACTGGTTCCGTGTCACCTGCTGTTTGGCCCACATGCCCGCCTGGGCTCTTACCTGTCCTTTATTTCCTGCTTTTTCAACCTCAGCTGCTTTGTGTGTCACAGCTGAGGTTGAAAAAGCAGGAAAAAAGAGGCTTTTTAAATGCTGTGCACCTGTGTGCAGCGCTTTTCAGCTGTCTGGGTGGCACAGCTGATGTTTGTTTCACGTATGCGTGTAGCAAAATGTAGTCACCGAACTGGTAGTAACACCGATTGAATCCCACCCCTGGCAATTTTGCACACATTGTCGACCACATGAAGTGGCATCTATGTAGCAAGCTAAACATTTAGAATGGCTTATGACCTGCACGTTCACCATCTTGTAGAAAATTAGGACTTTATTATGGTTTGGTCTGCCAAGAAATACAAATATTGGATACCACTAGTAGGCCAAGTGGAAAATTATAATGAGTTGGTATTTCTTTTGTTAAGAACATGAAAAAGAATTGTCTCTGGATGAAACCCCAAGCCAATCTGCCCAGTATTGTGTTCCCACAACAGACAACCTGATGCCACAAAGCTCACAAATAAGGCATGGATATAATTTTCTCTCTCTCTGATGCTGTAAAACAATTAATTTTGAGATGATAGTTAAGTCCAACCTTGGAAGTAATCTTTAGGCATTCTGATTACAGTAGCAGCTACTGTAGCGTTACTGAGTTTATTTAGTCCTTTTTGAAAGCTGTCCAACTTGGCAACCAATACATGTTGTGAAAGCTGCAGTGTTTCTGCCATCTGGTGGCCAAAAGGCAAAATGTTCCACCAGGAAGGTAGGAACCGAGCATGCTCTGTCCTTCAGCTTCTGATGGGATTCCAAAATGGATGCAAACCTATCAAAAAGGAGTAGGAGTCGTGAACAGAGCTCATTTTTTTGCTCAAAGATACAGAATCATAATTTGTCCTTATTTTGTATTTTGTGGTATGGAAAACAAATTAAAACTATATAAATTAGAAGGTACCCATTTTCCCTTTACAACAGCTAAAAAGAGAGAAATATAACATTACTTTAATTTTGTAAGTTTTTTAAAAGAATGCAATAAATTACCACTTGAAATGGTGGGTCTTGGAGCTTACCCTACAACTTGCCAAATTGCAAAGTTTTTTGTAAATTTTATTTGAGTTTTCACAAAGAGAAAAAAAATACAAATAAAACATCTTTTTTGAAAGTAGCGTAATCCCGGGTTACGTTTCTTCATACAGACACAAATTCAGGTTCATGCTCATTTTTATATTCTATTCCATATCTTATTACTATTTTACATTTTCTGCATAGCTTCTCCCCTCTTTTAATTTTCTCAATTTTATTTTAATTATCTCATCTCAATTCAAATCATTGTATTTATATTTTTTGTCTGTCCTGTTTCAATTATCTATTATCTTTTCTCATTAAACAAAATTTCTCCTGTAGTTACTGATTGGAGTATGACGCCTTTATATCTTTTCCCTAAAGTTGTAACATTCAATATAATACGTAACTTCCATTCGGATTCTGCTTGGTACATTCTTAAAATACACACTGTATTCTTAAAAAAAGAAAAAATTATAAATGTATATAATTAAAACAACATTCATTCCAATTCAATTCTATCATTAATATTAATATTCATTAAAGTATTAACATCTTTAACATTGCTTTTAAATTAAATATCATACTTCTATGGGAACAATTATAAGCTTTCCATAATTAATTCCCCCCCTCTTCACTTATATTTTATAAAACATTAACTAATTAAAATGTTCCTGTTCCTTCCTAATTCAATTTTCAATTTTTTTTATATTTTATTTCACTTATTTTATTCACAAACATTTCACTAAATTACACTATTTTATCCGTCATTTTAATCATACATTGTTTTCAATTTTCTAAAATTATTTCTATTACTAATATAACAATACAATCTTATGTACCTTTACAGAATCCCTTTTTCAGTTAGATTTTCACCCATTATCTCTAAATAGGTCCTGTTTCTCTATATCTTGCTCCAGTCCTTTGTAACTTCTTTTCCTTTCCTTCTTCCCTCTCTTCTTCTCTCTCCCCCTTTTACCCCCTTGTCTCTCTACCTCTATTTCTCTCTTCTGTATTTCCCTTTTCTGTTGCTTTCCAGTATTATACTTATTTTTCAAATTATTTTTCTTTTCTTTGGTTGTTTCTTTAAGTCTTAAATTCTCCATTCTCTTTCCCCCCTTTCCTTTTTCTTCCCCACATAAAATTGCTTGTTCATTAAAGATGGCTTCTTCTTTGTCCCAGTCTTCTTGTTTTGCAGTCTTTTCTTGTTGTTTCTCATAGTTCCAAATCTCCATTTCTCAGAATTGAAAAATGAAGCCAAAGAACCCTTCCCTTCTTGTGCATCTTCTTTGTACTTTTTAAGTTTCATTTTCAATTCATCCAGAAGTGGTGCCATTGTATAAATTTTTAAACAACCACCCGATTGATTTTAGTCATTAAAATATAATAACCAAGAATCCAAAGATCACCAAATAATCCAAATACACGCAAGCTGTTTCTTTTTTGCTCTTTTTTCACTTTCTTTTCCTGGGGTTACTATTTAGTTGCAAAGTTTCAGTTGAAATGTATCTTTTAGAAGTCTTCTTGAAGTTTTACTGTAGATTTTTTTTAATTCCAGGCAGTCTCCTCCCTCTTCCAGATCCTGCCCTTATTCTTTTTCTCTCCCTTCCTGCTTATGAAAAAGAAAAATTTTAATATCCAGAAATCTTTATTATCCCTTTGGCATTTTGTTTTATTTTCAGCTTAATTGCCTATTGATGTCAAAGTAGATTTTTCTGATTTCTTACTTAAGTCTCTTAGTTGTCAGTATAGGGAAGGACAGCGAAGAAAAAAAAAAGGCCAAACCTTTCCCTTTTCACTTTCCTTCGCTGCTTCCAACTCTTCTTTGGGAGCGATGTTATTTTTTGTAAGTTTAAATTCCAGGGTACCTTAGTTGTTGCTTTTACAATTTAACCCGGTCAGCCAAAACTTTCACTTTTTATCTTCCTTCTGCACATTCTTTTCCGGTCGAGTTCTCCTTTGTGGTGGCCATTTCTGACCACCACTACATCCACCTTCGGGAAAGGGAGTAATGGCCAGCTGAGGAGGAGAGATGCGGCTCTCCTCAACCCTGCTGGCGGTCTCCCCCCTCTTCACCACCTCTATGGGGAGGCTTAGCCCCGAAACCAGCTGGCTCGGGGTGTTCCAGCGGCGAGCCCAGACAGAAACAGCGCATGATTGCAGATTTCTGTCTGTCGCTGAAGCCCTTCAAACCGGAAGTTCAGCCATGAGACTTTTTTTTTTGTATTCTTGGGATAATAATTTGTTTCTTGGGGAAAAGACAAAGCCAGCATCAAGGGTCAAGGGATAAATTAGGAGTGCCAATTTGTTCTGATAAGAAGAGATGGACAAAATTCAGTATACCCAGTGATACTTGTTTTTGTCTGTTATGATCCCTTAATCTTTGAAGTGTTCCTTTCATTAGTTTAGGCTTTCAAAGTGGGAATTCATATAGGTGCAAAATTGCAGTGCTTTTTTCAAATTGCTGGCAACTGAATTTCTGAAGCGAGATCAGAGAAATAATGTATATACTTCCAAAGGTTTATTTTTAGATTGAACCAGATAACGAACTATCAGTGACTGCACAAATACTGAATACATTTCTTCTTTAAAAATTTTCTTCTTCTTTGAGTTCTACGCTGAGAACAGAAAATATAATGCAGTGATGAAACGTATCAAATGATTTTGCACTTTGATAGGATGGAAATGAGGCCAAACAATAATCTGGTCTAATGATGTATCCATTTAAAAGTTTATATGTGGTTTTCTGATAATGCACTGTTTGGGAATTTCTGCTTTATAAAATCGGCTGCTGTTGAATTTTTTGACATTGTTCAATTGGTTTCAGATAGCTATGCTATACAGCTGAAATTAGCTCATGGTTGGATTATTATCAACATAATAATAATTTCCAGATGTTTTTTCATTCTTAGATTCAAAAGCAATATATTTGCTTAAAGAGGAAGTTAATAAATGGAAGAGAAACAAATAATGCAATATTACAGACCAGAAACCAGTTAAAAGACAATATAAAATAAAGTTTCAGAAGATGTGCTCTTAAATAGGAGAACTGGGAGAGTCCTTATTTGACAGGGACTTAATGAATCACTTTCTGAAGAGGTATATGAAGACACCATGAAAGTCTCTAACTACATGGAAGAATATGGGCATAATAATATAATCACCATTTTAACTGCTGGAAGATGTGCCCTGAATCTGTCAGTAAAAATTTAATCTGTATATCTCTGATAAACAGTACAGCAAAACAGTTAAACCTATTCTTGTCTACTTCCCAACTATTCTCTAGAAGTGGCAAATTATTTTATTTTATTTTAATCCCATCCCTGTTGGGATTAAATGGCAATGACATTTAATTTAACAGTGGCAATTTTTTTAAAAAACTTTCAAAACAATTTTGAAAGTGTTTTTTTAAATTGGCATTGTTAAATAGCATGATCACTTTTTCATTCAAATATTCTCAGTTAAATATAAAGATTGCTGCCACTTTTATCATTGATATCTCCCTTTTCATTCACTCCTATTGCAAACTTGTTCAGAGGAAAAAGAACTACAGTTTTTATATCAAGGTTATGTATTAACACACTCCAAACAGAAATATTACTTATGCCACTAGAGTAAATGCAAGCTAGAATGACCAACTGTCTATGTGTACTTACTTTCATCTTTTGTTCACTATCATTGCTAGCTAGTGGAAGAGCTGTAATGAGTAAGCAGACTTTTTGTTTGTTTTTCTACATTGTGGGACCCTTTACAACAGCTGTATGACTATCCTAATTTAGGAGCCATTGTTGTGGTTTATTACTTCAACAGTGAGATGGGCAACATATAAATTTAATAAAAAATAATGCAGACATAAATCACATTGAAGCTTTTTTGGGTTATTCATAAATAAAGCTTTAGTCAATATTATGTGCATTTGTAATATTAATATATATAAAACAAGAATTGTACAATTGATAAAATAAACATTGAGTTTGATGAAAGAATATTTAATATTGGTAGAGATTCTAATATTTAATAATTGCCATTATTCACAATGGTGGTATTGGACAGAAAATTTAAATATACAACCTTTCGTGTATTACAATGGGAATAGTTTTGGAAATATTTCTGTTAACTATAAATGAAGAATTTTACCTTTTGTTCTATTGCAGAATTAATATATCCTTTTTATGTACTTTATTTATTTGAGTACCTAAAGGAAGTAATTAGTGAAAAACAATTAATGTGACATTAGACCTGACATTTAAACTCATGTACACAACTACAATGAAAAACCCTCCAAAATGCCCTTGTTTTATCATACTTGTTAGGAATAACATGGGTTACCTAACTTAGTTTGGGTAAAATAATATATATAAACTATGATTGTATGTTTAAGTGTGTGTCACTTTAAAACTGCAAAGCATGTAATTTTGGGTGCGGTGTGAAACCACCATAAGAGGGAGCAAGAGAACCTGATTGATTGCTGACGATTGCTGGCAATTACTGACAATTACTGGATTGCATGGTTTGTTAGCTGCGTGCTTCCCCTACTGCTGAGTTGCTGAAAGAAGAGAGGAGTTTTTGAGTTCTTCATATCTCTACTGCGAGGAGATATATCACCGGACTGACATTTGTAAGTGTACTGATCTCTCTTTTTCGACACTGGAATTTGCAACTCAATAATCCCTGGATGGACTGAACTAGTGAATGATATATGGACTGTTTTGACTATGATATAAATCTTACTGGAATAAACTATTTAATTAGCACTGTGTATCTGTTTTACTGAGTGTAAACTACAAAAACGTTTATCTCACATATTTTGCCTGCCTGACTGACTGCCCTGCAGATCCTGCTAGGGTGTATCCCTAACAATACTATATGAGCAATTTACATGTTTCTTTAGTTCTTGACTTGATGTTCTATTAGCCCATCCAATCCCCTCTCTGAAGGAATAATTATTCTGTTCTGAATACAAGTCACCAACCTTCAGTATCTTGATTAGATCAGGATTCATGCTCCTTATGTAAGCAAGACAGAGATCTATTAAGCACCTTTGGAAACCCAGCACCAACTTCAGAATACATCATCATCATCATCATCATCATCATCTATGCAATTAAGGGTGAAACATGTAACAGTGATACCCATTGTCATCAGGGCACTTGGTATCATCTCCAAGAATTGTACAAAATGCATCAAGAAACTACAGCTTCCTGCAACAACACCAGTGGACTGCAAAAAACTGCATTACTCGGAGCATCATACATTTTAAGAAGATACTTGGTTGATACCTAGGACACTGGCAGCAACCAGTATCAACCATCAGCGCCCGTCAGTGATATTTGTGATATATTTTTAAATGTTCAGTTTCATGTTTAATGAATAAAATATAATA
>NW_020769321.1:22670096-22683127 GCF_900518735.1 Pseudonaja textilis | reverse complement strand
TAATAATAATAATAATAATAATAATAATAATAATAATAATAATAATAATACAATATATTGTATTTGGGTAACCTTTATCTAAAACAGCGGACGGCATCAATGTAATTTGATTGGAAATGATTAAATGTAACAAATAATTTGCATGACTATAATTGAGCTTTAATAACTATATTTTGAGAAGCCATCTTCATGGAAGTTGACACAGATAATCTATATATCCTCTTGGCTTGACTACTGCAATAGATACTACATGAGGCTGCCTTTGAAAAGTATTTAGAAGCTTAAACTGTTATGGCCCATATGGTTTTGTGCAAGTCTATATGTGTCACTTTTCTTGCGAGAGCTGCATTGGATGCCAGTTTCCCACTGGATCCAATTCAAAGTGCTGGGCCAGATTATTTGAAAGATTGGCTTTTCCCACCCACCATATATCCAATCTACCAGATAGGTGAAGAAGGGTCCCCTTTCTTAAAGAAGTCCATCTAGTGCATGGGTGTCAAACTCATTTCATTGAAGGCTGAATCAGGGTTGTGTTTGACCTCAGGGGGTGGTGGGGTGGTGGTGGCCAATTCAATGTCATTCATCAAGGTTTCATTTTTGGTCCTGACAGCCTCCTGCAGCTTCTGCCAGCAAAAATGCACATGGCCTCCCCGAGCTCCATTTTTGCTGGCAGTGGCACTGTGGACCAGTCCTTTGCTGTTTCTAGGGTGGGCCCATGGGCCAGATCTAAGCACCCTGCACACTGAATCTGGACCATGAGCCTTGAATTTGACACCCCTGGATCTAGTGGGACCAAAAAGAAAGGCTTTCTCTGGGATGGCTTCCTCCCTGTGGCTCATCATTGCTGTGGATATAAGATACTCCTTAGAAAGGCCCTGATTTTGTCAACGGGCCTAGGGAATCCCATGGTGATATGGACCCCATCAAGTTGCTGGTTTGATTGTTGTTGCCAGGGATGTGGGGGTTTATTGGGTTTTATATTGGGTTTTATTTCTGTAAACTGTCAAAGTGAATGAGTTTGACCACTGTATACATTTTTCAAAATAAATAAATACGAATTTGATATTCAGGCAAAGTCCAAATCTCATCAAACAGCACACATGAAGCCACATCGGAAGCATTAGTTGTCATAGCCAAGCAGCTTTTGGGCAGCTTTGGGTACTGTGGTACATGATTTGCATGGCATCTGGAGTCTCCTGCAGATGCCAGGATTTGGGTACAAATGACTGGCAGTGCAGTCTCACATTATTCTTGCTTTGGCCTTAAAGTATCTGGAAACTGAGGTGGATTAAAATCCTGCATTAAGAATAGTTCTGCTAAGATTATGATAAAGGAACATGGGAACATAGGAGTCTCATCTCAACTTTTTTTGGGGAGGTGGGGTTGGACTATGACTTATCTCCTCTGCTGGATTGAAAATTGATGACATGTCCCCTGAAGCTATTTGTTTTAATGTGTGGATTACACAAATACTTACCTTTAGTACAGCCCATGTATTGGGGAACTTGTTCAGTTCCATGCTTTGTGACAAACTGCCACATGTGTTTGTATCTATTTAGGTGCTGTCACACTCTATCTAGAGCAGGGGTCTCCAAACTTGGCAACTTTAAGACTTGTGGACTTCAACTCCCAGAAGGCTGGAGAATTCTGGGAGTTGAAGTCCACAAGTCTTAAAGTTGCCAAGTTTGGGGACCCCTGCTCTAGAGTGTTGATGGCAAACATTTACCTGCTGCTCTGTAGCTTTGACAAGACTATCTCTTGGGTTACTGTTACTCATGTTCATCTATCTTGCTGATATTTTTGGCAAAGTACTAAACCTGCTTTGACTTCAAAAGCAACACCCCATGGTTTACCTGTTATTGACTCTGTGCTGATGGAGTTCAGGGTCATATAATTTTAATATCCTACTTTTGGCATTTGTATCATGCAGCTTCACTGAATTGTTCACCTCACTGGGAGATCTGGCCATGAAGCAAGCAAACTTCTGAATTGTTCCTGACATATTGAAATTGGCACCTTATCCTTTGAGCTCATTATGTTGGTTAGTTTATACCAGAGGTCTGCAACCTTAAACACTTAAAGAGCCATTTGACCCCACAGAAAAGAAAACACTGGAAGCCAATAATTTAACAACCAGTATGACTGGGTGGGCGTGGCCAACTCGACATCACTCACTCCCGCCCAATCACCTCCTGCTCTGGAATATGGAGTGAGTCTCCATCCCCCATCATCACCCTTACTTTCTCAGGCCAGGTGAGGAGTGATGGGGAGGGGAGGGACCAGCCAGTGGTGGGATCAGCCAATAGGGAGCCTCAGCAGAAGGCTGAAAGAACTGCACGTAGCTCCACAGCCACATGTTGCAGCCCCTGGTTTATCCATTTGAAAAGGCTCCACAAGGCGGGCATAATAAATGGCCCCCAGTGCAAAGTTGGTTGGAAAAATTAGTAGTACTCCTGCAGGAGGTAGCAGTTTGAAATTTCCAAAAACCATACCCTAGTGCGCATTATTTTAAAATATATGTCTTGGAGATATCTATGGGTGTTATTGAAGTTCTGTGACCTGGATAAATAGCTGTGTTTTCATTAGCATGACTACCAGGACACATCTGCAGGCAGGTCTGTTATTTTGGATGAAGTCCAGTTGATAGGAAGGGCAAAGGCTGAATGCAAGGTCAAGCCCTCTGTGTTGCTTATTGCTTTCTTTGTTGTAGCACAAAGCAAGGTTTTTCTGTCCCGGAGGTCTCAACCCTGATCCCTGTTGTGGTGACAGAAGAGGCTTTGGGTAGCCTTTATTAATCGTATTTTGTGTCCCAGCAGGGCCACTAATAAAACACTTGAAGAGACCAGATACTTATGGTACCAGAGACGTTATGTATTCTCACTGTATTGTGTTCAGGTTCACAAAAGGTTTTCATAAGTCTGCTGCTCCATTTGGCAGATGATGATGATGATGATGATGATGATGATGATGATGAAGTCTTTAGTTGTGTTTTTGCCCCACCCCTGAGAGGATGTTATCTTATATTTTCTCTGTTATGACGATTGGAGGAAGATACAAGCAACCTAGTGAAAGCTGCATGTTTATGTACTTCCTCTCCAGGGACTAATCAGGGTACACACATAGTTCTTACTTTTGTATTATATGTGAGGGTCCAATTAGCATGGTGCAAGAGCTTCCATCTAAAATAAGTTAATCTCTTGTCCTGAGATCAGCAATCCTACCAACTGGAAGCATTTGTAAATTCTCTGGATGAATCTTCAAGCCATTAATTGCTCTAAATCCCAGTTTAGAAGTTCAACTAACTATCCCTGGAGCCTATTAGTTTGTAAAATGGAATTGTAAGTTATATGTGAATATGAGTGACAGTCTTCCCTGAGATTTTCTTTGTTCCTTGAGTATGCTGACTAGGATAAAAAGAGTTAGAGGACTGTTGCATCTTTATGGCCACAGTTTTCCACCTTCGTCCTAAAGTGACAGCCAAAATTATCAGTCAGGAGTTTTCAAAATCCACATTCTGAAATTTCAGAGAAGCATTTTCTTACTTGGAATTGGTAGGTATACAGTGAAGGACTGAATCAAGCCTCCTATGACACCAAAGGTAAAGGTTTCCCCTGTCTAGTTGTGTCTAACTCTAGGAGACTGTATTCATCTCTGTTTGTTATCCAAGAGAGCCAGCATTCTCTGAAGACACTTCTGTGGTCATATAGCCAGCATGACTATATGCTAAGGTGTGCAGAATGCTGTTACCTTCCCATCAAAATGGTACCTATTTATCTACTTGTATTTGCATGCTTTCAAACTAAGGTTGCAGGAACTGGGGCAAGAAATGGGAGCTTATCCCACTGGTTGGTGCTCAGGTCTTGAATCTTGGCTGTCAGCTTTCCAACTGACAATCTCAGCATCTTTAACTATTGAGCCACCGTGTCCCTTCCTATGATACTAATCAGGATTTTTTAGCCCTGATTTTGGAAGTTGTCTGTAAGCATGACAGGCACCCTGTCTTTTAATTGAAATATGCCAATTGGTTTCAATTGCTAGTATGGTGTTTTAGCATTTTAGCAATGCTTGCTGATTCAATGGAATGGTGCGGAAAGACAGAATATTTCATGCTGCTTTAAAATCAAAAGAGGATGGGGTGGTTTTTTCAAAGCATTAATTACAGCACTGTACAGAAAAGGAAAGGCTCAAATACCTGGTCAAGGCTTTTCAGTTTTTATATCTGTCATTTGATTGCACTGCAGGCCAAGGAATATACTGTAACCCAAACCTCTGCAATGAAAAAATGGAAGGCTAAATTGCCTTGCTAATCAAGGCGCCAATGCTTGCATGTATATTTAATGACAAAACAATCCCACTGAAGCAAAGATGGGCAATTTCTATAGAAATATTCTTGCTGATGGGCAGCACTGAATTGTGTTATCCTTAGCTGCCTCAGGCATCAGTAGCTCTGATCTCTCCAGATACCTTGAGAAAGAAAACTGAATAATAATTACCAAAACCTTTAATACCGCAGCAGTTCCCTGTGAAATCTTGGTTTGGGGTTTCAAGGATTGTCATGCAGCATCTTTTTCAGCAACCCAACAAGAAGGGCAGATCAGCTGTTTAAAAACTACAATACTGCATGCACCTGAGCAACTGATTGGCTGAACAACTTTTGATTTAGATTTTGAGCTAAGCAAAAGGCCTCATTTCTGTTGTTACCCTGGTGCACTTTATAGCAATACCTGTTAAAAAACCAATCCACTTTCTCATTAGTTTTGTGTATTCAATGGACATACAGTACTTGTCTTATACATTTAATATAATTGGAATATGGTTAAAGATATTGACAAAAGACATTTGAGAGCCAGTTTGATGTAGTTAAAATACCAGTCTTGAAACCTGAAGATCATGAGATAGATTCATTCATTCATTCATTCATTCATTCATTCAGCCACCCACCTCACAAGCATTAGAAGAATTCTACTACCACCAGAAGTATAAAGCTAGCTGGATGACTTTAGGATAGTCATTTTCAATCAGCTCCAGAAGAAGAAAATAATGAACCACTTACGGATATACTATCACCCCTTAGTGTTGGACCAGGCCAGGGACCAGTTAATACTAGAACTCAATTGACACAGGCTATAAGAGTTGACAGTGTTTCCTCTTTTCTCCTTTCTTATTCCAAAAAGACTCAAGGTGGAGCAACTTCAGTTTCTTTCTGATACTGTCTTGTGTTTTTCAGACTGAGCTCATGTTTTGCTTACAGCCTTTTCTCTTAGGTCAGCTTGAGGGTAAATATACTATAAGAATACCTGGTTTGGTGGGTCTGACTATGTATAGAAAATACATAAGGAACAATGGCCTGTGTTATTCTATGCTGCCTGGTTTGTAGGATATTTGCAGAACTATCATAGCTCCCAGATGAAAGAAAATCCCAGGTTAAAATCTGGACAACTTTTACGGAAACTGTTTGCAGGCAGAAACTTAAAATTAGTGTCAAATAGCAACATTGTTGTCATGCCAGATAAGGCATTGCTTCAAGGAGGAATATCAAGTACAAGAAGATGGAAGTGAATTACTTTCTTTTATTGGATTTTATATTGATCTCATTAAATTTTAAATCTTCAATATTTGTCGGCGATTGCAACAAAATTGAGAAATTGATTGAGAAACACCATAGAATGTTAATATTTCACTAGTTTATTATTTTAGTAGTTTAGTATTTTATTCAATTAATAATTAACTTGGCAATTTCACCTCTAAGTATTTTAGATTCCTTTTAGTATTTGCACTAATACTTTATTCTGTTTATTTCAGTTTGTAGCTTAGTAATATTCATTTTACTTATTTTTGTGCCTCATAATTATTGTCATGAAACCATACAACATTCTGGCAAGTTACTGTAATAAAGGATATTTATTAATTTATTGAATTAGGATAATATATACAATGATGAATTTTATATATTTATTAAATAACAATAACACTATTATATCAACTACTTAAACCCTTAATATGCTTTTCTTAGCCAAATTCTCATTCTCCAGGTGTCTTCAGTATGTAAGATATGGATTCACCCATCTCCTGTCTTCAGGCTGGATTATATTTCATTACAAGTGCTTCCACACACTTCTGCTATTTTTTCCTCTCCAAACCCTCAGGGGCACTTTGAAGCTGATCTGTGATCTGAAATGCTGAAATTGAGGAGGAAAAAAATTAAAACTCTGCCTTGCCTGAAGCAGCTGCAAATCCTATAGCAACAAAAAAAACCACCCTCCTCTCCTTCATTGCAGATAGAAAACACAGAAGAAAGGAAGGAAGGGAGGGAGGGAAGAAGGAGGGAAAGGGGGAGGGAGGGAGGAAAGACAGGCAGGCAGGCAGGCAGGCAGGCAGGAGCAGTAGACAGGAAGTTTGCAGACTTTCATCACCTACTGAAGAGAAGGAAAAACTCTAGCTGACATCATTCCTCCTTTTTTGTTGGGATTATGGATCATTGTAAAGTTCTCAACCTATCATTGTGGCCACAAGACTGTAAATTGAGGAACTGGGGGGAAATGTGAAGCAATAGTTTGTGGGTAAAAATAGCCACAATGCCAATATCAAAACCAAAGCAAGCAATCAAACAGAACCTATGTTTGCAATGATTTTGGATCTACCTTAGCTAAGCTGGGAACACATTAACTCTTTTCTTTAACATTGCTGCTGTAGTGTTGTGTCTACTCCCCAGTCTACCCAAAGCACTTATGCCTCTCAGACTGCAAGGAGCAGGAAATTATCAGCATTTACTGAATCCAAACAACAGAAGACTGCAAACGTTAACAGCTGCATCTATGACATTCTCTGTCTTTCTTCTGTGCCTGAACCAGAGCCTAGAACAGAGCTCTCCAAACTTGGCAACTTTAAGATTTGTGGATTTCAACTCCCAGATGGCTGGAGAATTCTGGGAATTGAAGTCCACAAATCTTAAAGTTGCCAAGTTTGGGGACTCTTGGCCTAAAAAATGGAGTGAAGCAAGGTTTGGTGAAGGGAAAAAATAAAAGTTTCATTTCAAATTTGTTGATAAGGTATCTGTTAAATTTACAAGAGAGCCCCTGTGTTCAAATGGAGGGAGGTGAAGGAAAGCAAAGTTCCTGGAAATGGGAAAAGGATCCATCCCAAGCCAGCAGAACTCCAGCTTTACGAAAGATAGAACAAAAAACGGGCTTGGCTGCTGAAAGATTAATATTATTATTGGAATATAGTGGCATGAAGCCAAAGCAGTCTGAAGCATAGGCTGCATATAGGTTCCTGCCATAGAAACCTAGAGGTCCAAAGTTCTTTCATATTGGCAAACGAATCTGAACATGTGGAGATGTTTTTACTGTGCTGCAATATCTGTATTGAAGATAGAGATACTCGCTTAATGACCACAATTGGTGCTGGAATGTTGGGCATTAAGTGAGATGTCTTGCCACATGAGCACTTCACCCAATGACCGTGGTTCTATGCGCTCTGGTTGTAGTCATTAAGTGATCTCATTGGTTTCTAAGCAAATGTAGGCTCAGGTAATGAGCGTGGGGTTGCAAGCATGGAGAGACAGGGAGGGAAGGATTTTAGCTGTGTTCTCTGCTTGGATTTCATCCAGAGGTGGGATTCTACCAGTTTGCACCTATTCACTAGAACCGGTTGTTAACATACTGAGCAGTTCGGAGAACCGGTTGTTAGAAGAAATTACTGGCCTAATCCTGTAAGGAAGGAAGGAAGGAAACATTCTGGTGTTGCTTACAGAAGCTGCCTCTCCGTTAACCCTTATTACATTCTTGGCAGGACTAGACTTCCTGTCTCTGGAACTTCTCTGGAGTTTTTGTCCCCTCCTTTGCTGGTACTTTGCTTGTGTGGAGTGATCATTGAAAAAAGTGACTTATGACCCTTTTTCAAACTTACGACTGTTGCAGCATCCCCACAGTCATGAGAGGCCAGGTGAGGAGATGCATGCCTCGATGTGAGTGATGTTGAGTTGGCCATGCCCAGTCAGTAACATGACCACCAAGCCACATCTAGCGCCTAAGCCGTGCCCACAGAACCGGTTGTTAAAAATTTGAATCCCACCCCTGATTTCATCAGGCATGTTGCTAAAATCTTTTCTCTCTGCAGCTCCATGCCTGCAGAGGAGCTTCAGGGAGGGATGCAGGGAGAAAAGGATAAATCTAGCCAGGCATGGAGCTGCAATCCTTTTTTCTCTGCAGCTTTGTGCCTGTGGCTGCCAAAATCCAAGCAGGAATGAATCTGAATCCTTCAGCTGGTAGCTCTTTTAGCCAATCCTCTTGGCAGGAGGCAGTAGCTTGCAACCTTTCTTGTCAGCTTCCCCAATGACTTTCTGAGGAAGCCAGTACAGAAAATTGCAAATGGTGATCACATGATTGCAAGATACTTGCAATTGGGTCACAAGTTTGCCAAGTTTGCCAAGCATCCAAATAATGATCGCATGACTGTGTTCTCTGTGTGTATGCCATTTTGTGATGTAGGAAGTGCTTTACAGGCACTCCCTTTAAAGCACACCCTTTCTGAGGCCATCATTAATTTGAACCATCATTAAATGTATGGTTGTTATTTGAGGGCTACCTGTACTGTTGCTACCAGTTAGGACATAGAAACTTCCTTATTGTATACTAGATGAGACCAGTGGTGGGATTCAAATAATTTAAAAACCAGTTCTCTGCCCAAATGACTGGCTTGGTAGGCATGGCTTGGTGGTCATGTGACTGGGTGGGTGTGGCCAACTCAACATCATTCACATTGAGGGGCGTTTTACCTCACCCAGGCTCCCATTACCGTGGGGATGCTGCAATGGTTGTAAATGTGAAAAATGGTCATAAGTCACTTTTTTTGGTGCTATTGTAACTTTGAATGGTCACTAAATGAATTATTGTAGGTCAAGGATTACCTGTACAAAAATACAAAAACCTTCTTTGCTTGCAAAAAGCTGCCCTAAATACTGATCATTAGATTAGAAATGGGGGAATACACACTGAAGATCAATGATAGCCGCAGCTATCATTGAAACCTGAACTATTGTGTCTGAATACCTTCCTTTTCATCAGAAATACCTACAACCCAGAATTACAAAATCAGGCAGGGTGCCAGAGCACCTTGAGGAATTAAAATAGTTAAAATGCAATAATAATTATCAGCAGCCAATGCTTGCCCATAAAGTGCCCTTTAGCAGAGAGGTCATTTAAGCTCTCCAGAAAGTGGGTGGGCATCTACCTGACAGGATTAGCCCTGTAAAGTGGAAAAAACAAAGGGCTGTTGGAAGGAGATTTCTTCCAAGAACCAGTTTGCTGAACTGCTCAGAAAGTCAATAAATGGTTCTCCTAAACCTGTGCCAACTGGCTGAATCCCACCACTGGATGAGATTTAATAATGTTGCACAGATTGACAACAGTTTATCAATGTTTGAGGCAACAGTTTACCAATTTTCTACTCCTAGATTAAGATGCCAGGGATTGAATCTGATATTTTCAGTATGGAGACCCTATGTTATCTCTGATTTATAAATCATTTATTAATTGAATCAGTCGTATTACACTTATATTTATGTCTTGCCCCTTACTATGTCACTCTGGCATGTAAAGACAAATTTCTTTCAATTAGGTTCAACTCCTAAGTAATTACACAGGCATATCTGGGTAATTTTCTTGATAACACAGAAATTGTTTGCAATTGTCTTTTGGAATACTTTTTGGCTTCTTCCTCTTGCCTACAGTCCCAGTATTACTCTCCCATGAAACTAACCACGGTGAACAAATTATGAATCACTTGTTTTTGTTTCCTTCCAGGCTGGAAATGCTGAAAATAGTATGTAATAATCTAACACTTTCCTATCCCAAGGAAACCCTGACCTGTTCCTCTCCGCTATTCCTGCTGTAGCCTTGGACATAGTAAGTTCTGTTGTAATCCTAGTTAGCAGACTATATTTTATACTTTCTGTGTCATGCATATTCAGGCAACTTATTGCCCTGCCACTATTACTTATTATTCTATCCTATAATAGTTGATTGTATTGTTTGGGAAACCTGAAGGGCTAGTTGGGTCATATTGGAGAGCTATGTGATCATTAACAGTTGACACCAATTTGATTAGAAGGAACTTACGAAGAATCTTATCTCTCAGCTTCAGTTTATGGCAATTTTTGAACTGACTTTATACAGGACAAAGAGAACAAGCCAGCTTTCCAAATCTCACTAAAGATTTGTAATATATCAGTTGTCATCTCTAGCTACATAGAAAGAGGTGCTGGACTTATGAAAGCAGTCATACATCTTATTTTGGTTTGTTTGCTGTAAAATGTTAGATGTTTTGTTCTTGAATGATAGAATAGTTAGATTATATGGTGTTTTTTTTCTCTCCGTGTAACCATGTGCTCATTTTTCCTGTACTCACTGAGTGCATAAACTGGCCTCCTGCAATAAACAAAGACTCAAAATTATAAACCCACCTTGGAGGTAGGAAAATAAATGAAGTGTCCTTTCTGCCTTAGGTTTAAGGGAGATAAGCTTCTTACTGTCCTATTTGCTTCATTAGAAGAGATTGTTAGATATGAAATGTGCAATCCCCTTTTAGTTACTGGAAGAGCTTTGCCTAATAACAACTAGCAGCTAGATGAGCAACTAGGAGGAAAGGAATAATATTTAAAAAAAAAAAAAAACGCTTAAAAGTTGCCACAATGAAGTTTGGAAAGAGATTACAAGTACTCCTCAACTAATGACCAGAATCGGGAACAGAATTTTCATTGCTGAGCAAAGCGGTGAGTCGCATAGTTGTTAAGTGAATCTGGTTTCCCCCATGAACTTTGCTTGTCAGAAGGTTGCAAATGACAATCACATGACTTTGCTTTTTGTTTTTTGTTATAAACTTTATTACATAAAATTATATACATCATGATGTCAATGTCAAGACATCATTTAGATTTCCTTATTATATTTCTATATATACTTTCTTATTATATTACCATTGCATATTTCTTTCCTTATTCTTATTACAAATTAATATATTTTCATCATATATTTCCATTTTCTCCACAATAGATATATACATAATCTCCTATTCTTTACCTAATTACCATTTTAGTTTCTTTTTATTCTTAAACCATTTGTACCAGGCGTCCCAGACTATATAATACGTCGAATCCTCTTCATCTCTTAGTTTCAAAGTCAGTCTGTCCATCTCTGCACAGTCTAATTTTTTTTTAATAACAACACCCTCCGGTGGTACATTTTCCTGCTTCCAAAATTGTGCATAAGAGATCCTAGCAGCTGTTAAAATATGTGACATAATATATCTGACTTTTTTGTTGTATTTTTCTGTTGTTAAGCCTAATAAAAATAATTCTGGTTGGGGTTCAATTTTCTGTTTTATTATTTCTTCTAACCACAGTTGAATTGTATTCCAATATTTCTTTCCACCATGTTTGAAAATAGGTGCCCCTTTCTTTCTTACACTTCCAACAATTTGGATTTTGGTTAAACTTTTTTGCTAGCCTAGCAGGGGGTAAGTGCCACCTATAAAACATTTTGTACAGGTTTTTCCTGTATGCTGTAGACATAGTTAATTTGTAATTTAGTCACCAACATTTTTTCCAATGTTCCAAACCTATATTGTGTCCAACATTTTTCACCCTTACTACCATTGTTTCTTTAACCACCTCCTCTTCTATCTTAAAGTCAATCACATGACTTTGGGACATCATAATATCATAAAAATATGTCATGTCACCTTCTTCTGTATGATTGTAATTTTGAACAGTCACTAAATAAATAATTGTAGGTCGAGGACTACAACCATATAACTTCATATCTTTTTTTAAAAAGTTAGAATTTTGATCTTATTTTGTTTGTTTTTGAGATACTTCCTTTCTACCCTTCCTACATCCTCCTCTCCCTTTGATATAACCTGGAATAATGTTTGTTGAGAAATTTCAAGAAACAAATACTACAAGAATACAAAGTCAGTTCCTAAGGAACCATTTACAAAAATGATCAAAAATTCTTGTTACAATTTAACTCTAGTCTTATAAGTTCCAAGCAGCCTCCTCCAGCAAAATCTTAATATTAATTCTTTTCCTCTCCCTTCCCACTTATAGCAAAAAAAAACAACTTTTTTTTTCCAGTGTTCAGAAATCTTTAATGTCCCCTTGGCTTTAATTTTCAAAATTAATTACCTGCTGATGCCAAAGCGGGTTTTTCCGATTTCCATCTGCTATCATCGTAAGGAAGGAGAGTGAGAAAAAACAAACTTTCCCTTTTAACTTTCATCCGCCGCTTTTTCCAATCTTCTTAGGGAACGATGTATCTTTAATGAAGTTTAAATTCCAGGGTATTTAAATGTTACTTATTATCCCGAAAACTTTCACTTCTCAAGCTTCCTCCTGCACATTCTTATTCCGGATGAAAGCTTCTTTGTGGTGGCCATTGCTGACCACCGCTCCACCGCTTTTGGAAAAGGGAGTTAAACCAGCTGAGGAGGGGGCTTGTGAATCCCCCGGACCCCTGCTGGATCTCCCCTGTCTTCAGTTACCTCTACGGGGCAACTATTGGCCCCCAAATCCAGCTGGATCGAAGGCACTCCAGCTGCGAGCACAGCAGAAACCACGCACGATCACGGATTCCTGCTGCCGCTGAAGCCTTACAAACTTCTAAAAGATATATTTTGGAACTTTGCAACTGAACTATAACCCCAGGAAGAGAAAGTATAAAAAGAAGAAAGTGTTAAATGAAACAGATTGTGTGTATTTGGATTGCTTGGTGACTTTGGGACCTTTGGAAATTATTATTTGAAAGACTAAAAACATTTGGGTTGTTTAAATTTTTTTTTTTTACAATGGCATTACTTGTTGATGAACTGAAAATGGAATTTAAAAAGCTAAAAGAAGAGGAACAAGAAGGGAAGGGCTCTTCTGGATCTGTTTTTCATTTCTTAGAAATGGCAATTTTTATCTATCAGAAACTACAGGAAGATCAGGAAGAAGAAGAAGAAGAAGAAGAAGAAGAAGAAGAAGAAGAAGAAGA